>VZTY01030059.1:4787-24066 GCA_013400935.1 Turnix velox | reverse complement strand
ACACACCCTGATTTTTTTTTTTTTTTTTTTTTTTTTTTTTAATTTACCCCACATGCTATAGATACCACCTTTTTCAGCTGATACCAAGCCATGTCACAGAGAAAATTGAACATCATTGAATTTATAACAGCTTACAGTGTGTTCTAGCAAGCACAAAAGATAGCTCTCCAAAAGCTCACTGAGAACACCTGAGAATCTACATGTCTTTCAGTTGCAGATAATTGTCCCATGCATTTGCTCCAAAGTCACTATTCACTAGTTTCAAACCCACTGCAGAGCTACATGTTCACTTCAGGGATGTAATAAAATGGGCAAAACAAGGACATCTGACATCATCAAGATTTGTTCCAATTATCTGTACAGCTTCATCAGTGCAAAGACTCACCTGCTACAAACCTAAGTCAAACTAGAGCAGCTCTGAGATCACTGTGCTGCAACACCACTAGATGTAGTGCCTCATGAATGCAACAAGATAAGCAGATCAATTTGCTTTTTAATAGAGCATTTGATGCACTGCTCAAAGAACATGATTTATTTTGGAACAGGTCAACTCTGGAAGATTCAGCAATCATATTTCATGCACAATTTTATAGGGTAGAGCAAAGAGTACAACCAAACCAAAACTGCAATGCTCAATATGACCACCACTTTTCATTTCCAGGGAGACACTTCCTTCCATTTTATGCAAGATATTGCTTAACCAGAAACCCTGTTCTCTGAATGCCAACACCAGACATTCAGTTCTTACTTCTACTATGGATAAGCCAATAGGGACAGCAGCATTCTTTTCTGACTTTACCTTCAGACTCTACAGGAACTCTAGGCTTAAGGTTGGGTTTTTTGCCTTATATTTTCAACATTCATCATAACAGTGGTTGGCTACAGAACAGCAATAACAGCCAGGCCCTTGAGAGCCTGGAAAAAGTTTTTGTATGAGTGGTTTGAGGTCTACTACCAAATGATATTTACAAAATCAAATGCAAAATGCAAGTACAAGAACCAAGGCGAAGTGTAAAAATTAGTTCCAAAGAACAAAGCAGCATTCTGCATACAGAACAAGCTTCCTAGCATTCCATGCTTTCAATGTTTAAAAGTTGATAAGATTTCCAACTCCATTAGTCACTTGTACCAACATTAGTCAAATGTCTTTGAAAGCCTACAGAAGTCTTTACATTACCCGAAGACATCAAAAATATGGCTGGCTTTCCTCCCCCGTTCCTTAATCTCTCAAGAAAAATGAAGGCTTCATGGTCCAGAAAATACACAGCAGTTTTCTGTAACTTTCAATGCAAGTTTTCTAGCTAGATACCTCACTTGCAAATAATGAGATTTCATCGTTACTACTACTGTGCACCAATATAGTTTAAAATATTACTCAAGAAATAAATGCTTCCACAGCATAAATATCTACATGCTGCTACATCAACAAAGAGGGAAGAATCACAGAGGTAATCAAACAGCTTTCAAAAGCAGTATAGTTTCAATACACTTTCTTAATTTCTTCTCACACTAACTTTCATAGGCTATACCACGTAATTGTGACAATTATTCTAGTTGGAAAAATGAAGCTGTATTTTGGGACACCTCAAAGATGCCATAAGATCTAATTTCTGGTCACATTTGCCCAGCAGAAGTTAAAAGAAGGCAGTTGTGAAATCACACAAGAACAAATCTATGACTGATGCCAGGCAGAATGAATTACTTTTCCATAACACCATTACTATGGTTACATTGTTAACAATGCTATTATAGGGCAGCTGACCTAAAGAGCCCTTTAATTATGCAATAAACCAAGAGTAAAATTTGTCAGATTCAACCTTTTCTTCAAAGAACTAGATCATTTTATGATGCGTTTTCATTGACAAATTACTATACAGTATCAAATTATCTAAAAAAAAAAATTGAAACAAAATAAATCAAGAATTATTAACCTATGTAGTCAACCAAGTAAAAGGTAAAGATATAAATACATATTTATTACAGCTAAGCATAGTTGAATATGAAGTCAGCATCAGAAATCCAATTTACAGCCTGATAAAACACTGCAGGAGTTCGAATTACCTCACTGCCAGCTCTAGTTTTAGAAACTGTACAGTTGAGTGGGGAATCTTTCTCCCATATTTCCTGTTCCCAAAGTCTCTCATCCTTCTTTGCCAGAACAAATACCTCCAAAACTCACCATTCAGAGAATAACAGATTAAAAAAAAATCCACATCTACATCACAGAAGAATCACAGTGCTTCTTATATAAGCATCAGAAAATTATTTATAAGCATCAAATTATTTATTAAAACCTGAACAATCATCACTTCCTGTCCACCCACACACAGCCAGAATACCAGAGGAAAAAAAACAGCCCTAAAGCAAGTACATCTCCAATTAAAACCACATGCATTTGGAGCTGTCAGAGGAAGTTCAGATTCCCTCAACAGCAGCATCATCTTCCACCAAAGTGGAGCAGAAGCATATCATTCAACACACTCTGCAAAAATCAGATTTGACTTTTTCTCCTACAGGCAACTCATTTAAAGGTCTGTGACTTCAGGAAAATTGCAAACCATACCTAAATGGATGAAACTTTCTCTCTCAGACCAATAAGTATATACCAGAGAATTGCCAACTGATTTTTATTTCTTGCCAGTAAAAACAAAGAAATACCAGAGACCAAAATAAAGACCTGCAAGAAAAAAAAAAAAACAAAAAAAGCAAAAAAACCCACCACAATGTAGAGTTCCACTGCATTTCCAAGCAGCTTAAGGAGAAAAAAAAAAGATACAAAGCTTAGTCTTATGCTTAGTCTATTTGGATCTTTGTGGCAAATGCTAACAAAGCTATAAATACTCAAACCTTTGTAACGGCTGTCAACCATCCCTAAAAATTGATTTTGCTTTGTTTTTTTAAACTGACAATTATTGAATTCTATAATGTACTCTTATCAATTGCATAATGTACTGTTATTGTACTGCAAAACAATTTTAAATCTATTAGGATAGGCCATATACAAGAAAGCCCATTTATATACAAACTCCTCCTGTTTTCTAGAATTTAAACCCTTTTTCGCACAGTAAAAGATATATACTCAACTATGCAGATAAAAGCAAGAATAGCTCAACACTGAATTCCCTCTCCCTTCAAGTACATCAAAGAAATTTTACATCAGCAATAAACAATTTTTTTTAGCCACTCAAGGGAAAACTAAGCCCTCCAATGAGATGACTGTACAATTAGTTGTGTTATCCATCTCAAAAAAGCTAAAATCAGTAAGTGTGGTACAGGTACCCAGAAGGAAGACTCCGTCATCCAGCCCTTCATTGCAGGTACTAAGCAACTATGTGCTGGGTTAGTTCATTTTGTGCTAATTTCACTTTAATGACAATATCAGCTGCCATTTATAGAATATACAATGCTGCAAAATTCTCTTAGACCTCATGTTATAAATCAAGAGAAAATGTAAACTGTTCAGATCACAAAAACTTAATACCAAAATAAATTTAGAGAATTTTAATTTTATCACTCTACCTAAATCCATCCAGTATTTGACCACCAGAGAGCACTGGCTCTTGCATATAAATGTTTCCTCTGAATTTCCAGCTATGAAAGGCAATTTAGTCTCCTTCACCTGCTGCTCTTTTATTTGAAAGTTCCTCCAGGGTCTAAGGACCTCATATTTCATAGGACAAGTTTTTCAATAGCTACTTTTACATTAACAAGGCAAAAAGGATAACCCTTAAAAAACCCACAGCCACCAACTATGTAAACCATGCCTTGAGCACAGACATTTTCAGAAACCACAGCAACCATAAATTATCCAAGCCTTTCCCAGACCCTAGTAGTTTCCCCACCAGTAAATAGTTAACTTCCCTTCAAAAGTTCAGTTCCAATGATCATTAATGTCAGCAAAACTCAATTATTTCACTGTTAGTGGAATGCAAACATAGAAGTGCCATGAGCAAAGCAGTTTATTAAAATATGTAAATTAACAGACTGAAGTTTTTCATGGTGTTTGCCCAGTTCTAACACCAGCATCACACAAGCAAAACAAGAAACAGTATTAATTAATGCTGGAGGACTACTTTGATTTAAAATAGCAAACAAATATTCTGCACTAGAGAGAACTCTGAATTGCCAAGGAACCCTGATTGTGACTGGCCAGTGAAGTGAAAAGTTATATATTTGCAAATGGAATAATTGAAGAGTGGATACACCAGCTGTTATTGAAAAAGTTGGTTTAAAGCTATTTTAGCACACTGGCTCCCTCTTAAAGCCTTGCTCATCACAAAAGTTGCCAGGGAAATATATACTCCTATATATACATATACTCCTAGCTCACTGAAATTCTGGGAGAGGAAACACTGACTGCTGCTACAGAGGAATACAGATTGGAATTTCTCATGTGCATACCCACCAAAACAAGTCTTTACTGTCCATTTTACAGAATATGGGGTTGAATACTTTGGATGTGAGAACATACTAAAAAAGGGATTAAGTATATGCTTTAAAGAATGACTCACCACAGGCTTCATAACCCAAGACAAAAGCATCTACTCTGACCTCAAGAGCCACAAAGACAGCATGGAACTGGATATTTTAATGCACTGATATGAGCACAGGGACAAAGGTTAGAGGAAATGAAGTGTGGGAAGAACCAGAGACTCTCACACAAAACAGACAGCCAATTCTAACTGTTTTCTGAAAAGGCTCATCATCAGGAACACTATGATATCCTAGCTTCCATACATTTTTTTTCAAATTTTCTTTATGTTGCCTTGCACTATTTCAACAGAAAATAAGTAAGGTTAAGGAAACCAAAACCTGTAATTTAGAAGAAATCACAATCTTTTAAGATAGCCTTATTTGCAGAAAATAACAGGTACATAAACTCTAATCTGCTATTTCTTTCTTTTCAAAGGTTCAACAGAACTGAGAGTAACAAATTCTTTCAAGTAGCAAGAACTGTGAAGATCAGGGTTGGACCTAATCTGTTCTTAAAACTCTCTGGTAATAGACTACTATGTATCAGAAATAAACAGTTGGATGTTCATTGCATAAAATACCCCAAAATCATGTTTCAGCCAAGGCTCTAACACTCTTGAATTTGAGATTGTTTCACACACATTACAGCATTGGTATCACAGAATAAAAATTCTATAGACCTCAAAACCAGACTGATGGGGAAAACCAGCAAGGAAAACATGCAGAAAAAAAAATAAAAGGTTCAAGCAAGTATCAAGATACCAGTGGGTATCACTTACAAAAGCTTGAATGGCTTTGTGAAAGAAAAAGAAACAGAAGTAGAAATGACAACACGATGCCACCAACATAAACCATCTCCTGAAGAAGCAGATAGCCATTTTGTTCACTGCTAACAAGATTTTAAAGTTGCCACAAAAATGAAATGGGTGAAGATAAGTACTATAGGGAACCCCTACACCCAAAACATTTAGCATGCCTAAATATCCTGGACTGAGTGCTCAAAACAACAGGTAAGTATTTGTAATAGTTCATCTGCTCCCCAAGTCACTCCCAGTAGCCTGAGGTCCTACTATTGCTGCAGCTTCTTTGTGTCTATCCTGCCGTATCATAGGCAAGCAGTTAAAAAAAGCCGAAGTATGAGTGACTAAGAGTAGAGCACCCTGACTGAGAACTTTGAGTCAAACAGCAAATAAGAACCTGGGAAAAGTGTGCCTAAAATCTAAAAAACTGCTCTTCCAACTTCCCTCTTCCATAGCTGCTCCTCAGATCCTGGAAACAACTGCAGATGGGAAACTTGCATGATCTGAACAAAATAGAGTTGCTCTACATCCACAATAAATATAAGCCCCTCCCCAAAAAAAAAGGGAAAAACTTTTCAAATAGGTGTACGACTGAATGGACATGACAATGGAGGTTTCACATGTAACAAAAAGTCTCAAGCATTTAGACTCAAAAGGTTTCCTAATACAGGTTTAGTTATAAATGCTCTGTAAGATCAATTTTTAGCTTTGAAGTTTGAGTATTTACCTTATTTAGCAAACAGTAAAGATTTATATTGCTATTACATTTCCTTTGGATGATTTCATTTCTATATATATTTTTAAGCAAATCTAGTTCCCCTGAGCTAAAGCATAAATATTATCCCAACCACCCTATATATGGGTAAAGGGGCACAGATAGTTTAAGTAAGGTCATGTAGAAAATCTCCCAGATCAATAAACTTAAAAAAGTCCTTAAAACACTATCAAGCCTAGCTCTTCTATCTTGGACATCTCAACTAGCTGTTAGCCATTGTTTTTTTCAAACATCTAGAAATAGTTATGAGAATCTGACTTGAAGACACATTATACAATTCTTAGTGAAATAAGAATAAAATTCTTAGAGAAATAAGAACAAAAGTCTTCATGATCCTTGACAAAAGGTCAGTGACATTCTTGATAACACAGTATTAAATAATGGGCAAAAGGGAAAATAAATTTGTGTTTTCAGAAGGCCTACAACACAGATTTCACCTCAATTTAACCCCATAATCCAGAGTTCATTGCCTTGATCAGAAACAAAGCAAACTGTGGAAAACAAGAGTTTAGGCAATAGACTTGTCTTTTTTGATTTGTGGAGCCTAAACATTTTACAAGAGAAGCGCAGGCACAGTGCAGCAAAATGAGGAAATTCGGTTTTCCTGATTATCTTTTGCAATTGTTAGAAATTAATATACAGTTTATCTGAGGATCTATTACCACATATAATCATAAAAGTTCACACAGGGGCTTGTCTTTTCAAGAATTAGCACACCCTTTTAATTTAAAAAAAAGATCCTCTGATAAAGCACTTATCCCTATTTTGCTGTACCCTATCACCTGTAAAAAAAATAAAAGCTTTTTTTAAAGCAGAAAATATTCAGCTTTTGTGAAAGCTTTAATAACTATATTTGAGCTTAAAGACATCCAATGATAAAACATTCACTACAGCAATGAAAGCTTGGCTTTCCCAGTCTTTTAAGTCTCCCAAAACAGCTAATTCCCCTCCTGGAACTGTTTGTTGACCTCTAGAACGGGTCATCTATTTTTAACTGCAGAAAAAACATGCCTATGGCATTTCAAAGGTACACTGTAAGCTAACTAAGAAGAATCCAGCAGGTTCAGTTCACATCTCAACCAAGTTCTGCCTTTCATGATAAAATATCCAATCCAGAAAAATACCTAAATTAAACTTGTATGAAATCCCTACCTAGCTACCCTAAAGAGGGCACTTTACTGGTGACTGCCCCTACACAAAGATACCCTCACTCTACTTCAAGTACAGTAAGCACTATCTATCTAGCCCAATTCAAACCATTTTAATAACCTGCAAAAAATAATGGCAAGTGATCATTTCAGAGAAGAGTTACACATTTAGCTCACTACAAAACCCCCAGTTTTCAGTGATTTCAAGTAGGTTCAATTTAGTACAAGGGGGGCTGGAACTCGATGATCTTTAAGGTCCCTTCCAACCCAAACTATTCTATGATTCTATGATTCTTCTCTTCAAATGAAAGGCTTAGCTCAGGGTTGCTGTGCTTGCCACTCCACTAATTAGTCCACTTGTTCGATATATTCTGTTCTTCAAATAGAGGACAGACCATAAAGGACTATACATGCTTCTACAAGATTACAAGGACAGACAACCGGGGGACCAAGAAGATACTGCAGCATCAAGCTTTTCACTGGGTATAAGGAAAAGCTAAGTTCTCTTTTCTAGCCTCACAGAGGAGTTGCTATTATTTGCATGACAATAGGGGCTTAAATGTGAAAAGAAACGCCGTCTCTCTCCACTATATCAAAAATTGAAGAGACATTTTCTGCCATAGCCAGATTAAGGTTCACAAACTAACACCCGTGTTACTAGTAGCATGCAACCATCTTCACAGCAATATGAAATTGCTACTCAAGTAATTAAGTATGCCAGTTCAGACTTCAGAGGTTGGAGCTATCACATTTGAAGGCAGGTCTTTCTACATGAGAGAAAGGCTATAAAAATCAAGGGCAGAAACAAGCCAAAAATATCACCAGGGAAGTAAACCATTGGATGAACAAACTCAGGGAGTATTCAGATCTCTTCATACCTCCAAGAATCAGCTGCTTGACCATAGCATAACCTCTGAGAACATCCAATTTCAAAATGAAAGCCAGAGGCATGTTAGTTTTAGTGTGTAATTGTAGAGGCAACATCCCTTACAGAGACAAATTCATTATTACGATGAGAACTGGCACCTGATGCCTTAATTTCCCACTGTGGCTTTACGACTTACATCTTATCAATCTCTCTGCATTGTCTTGTCAATACAATTTCTTTCAACTCCATCACCTTCTTCCCTCATGGTAACACTGCTTTACAGGGTTTTCAACAAGCCCCCCCATACTCCCATTTCTGAAAGGCAGCCATAGTCACTGTCCCACACAACACACTTCCAACTCCTCCTATATGTTCAACACCCAAAAATAAACTATTTTTCACTTCTTCTCTATTTCTTCAAATATCAATTACCATTCTAATTTCTTGACAGCTTTTGCTGATGTACTGTCTAGCTTCTTTGGAGTGACTACTTTGTATCGCATTTAAGCACTAGTTTACTTGGCAGTAGAAACTCATGGTAAATGCCAGGAAACTTCTGATCTGCAAAAATCTCCAATTGCTCAAATATCTGTGTTTTTAATTACAGTCTTACACAAATAAATTTGCAGTAGTGAGATGTTATCAAGTAAGTTCAGAACCAGAGACACTAACAAGACCCAAAAACGGAAGTATGACAGATACATTTCCTACTATATAAATTATTTCAGTAAAATTTCTCTGCCTATGACAGGTTAGTGTACCTTTTTCATTGTAACTTTCAGTTATTGTATTACTGAAGCATTGCTTTCTCAAAGTCCTGCCTCATCAGAGCACTGATCCATTCTTAGAAACTGGAAGAAAAACACCCAACCATCCAACAGAGCTATAGGTCAGCAAATTTCTACATTTATAAAGCATTATTTAAATGTCTCCACAAAAAGTCACTTAATGAAAAATACTGACCTTAAGAACTGTGGATCAATAAGAAACATTTTTTATAAGCACAACTTCCAGAAGACCATAATATAAATACACTTAGAAGCTGGAATTTTATTTTCTAGTCTCTAGTTTTCACTAAGCATTTGAAATCTTATGTCTTCTCACTACAAAACTAACACCCCTTTGTGATGCTTATTTGCACATCAATACTTACAATACTTCTTCACATAAAAGCAATGCAATTTTAGGAATGTGCTGCAAAGTTTCTTGTAATCTGTTATTCTCTGTATGCTCTACAAACCCTTCTGATCAATGCCATTTCTGCAATTCCCTAGAGAAATGCTTTGTTGAAATGGCACTGGGACAGAATATACCTATTTGCAATTGGCAATAAAATCATGCATGCAACCCAAAGAAAGAACCCAAACATGTAAAGCATCTTCTGATAGAGAAAACACAAGCAATACAGAAGAGTTCACATTTTTTCACACTTTTAGTGTATTTTAAGTTTTTATAAGGTTAAGACAATATTAGCAGAAATGGTTTCTCAAGAAAGGAAAATACTTTTAATTTTAGGATGATTTTCACATCACTACTCAAAGCAATTCTTGTAAAGTCACATCATCTAAATTTAACACGCAGTTATTAATTCTAGAACTTTTTATATCCAAGTGTAAACAGAAGATCTAATTAAATTTTATGTCAAGACAGAGACTATTGTGGTTAGTCTAATACAAATACATGCAAGATTTGTCAAGATTCCTGTACTTTCAAGAAAGCTTCCTGAGATCCAACTGAAAAAGCCGTGCAAAATTGTGATCCCCCAGACTGATACATTTAGAACCAGCCACCAATCTTCTGTTAAAAAAAAGAAAATCAAATCTTCACTCTTGTTTTACAGAGTGACAGTAAGAGAAGAATCAATGCATCAGCCATCCTAGATGGTTAGCACACAGTAAATTCGTACAACTTTCTGTTGAAACTGTCACTTAAAGATTTTGTCACATTATAGCAGACTAGACCTTATAAAGCTAAGAACGTATAGCAATAAATCCTGATTAAGTTGTGATGTGACAAGTATATTAAGAAGTTAAATGTAGTGCCTGCATTCATTTTTAGGACTGAAAATACAAAAATATGCTTTGAACTCATTTTTAGACAGACCTTTTTCTGGACTGCTAGCAACTCTTTCTGAATTCCCAAAGTACCCATAGCCAGCAGTGCCAGCAGCAGAAGGCAGCATGTATTACCAACCTGCCTGTTAAACTCATCTGTTAATTGCTCAGAATTTAACTAAATGTTTATGTTCAGCTGGCATTCTTTGTCACCTCCAACACTACCTAGTGTCACTGCTTCTAAAAAGGCCTTCCCCATGTTATTCCTGTCCTGAGCTTTACTAGCTTAAATAAGTCTAAAGTCTACTTTGCTTGAGTATAGTTTTGAAAATCAAAAAGCTAAAACAGGTTAGCAAATCACAGCGATTGAAAAAGCAGACATCTCATTATCTCACCAAGTATCAGGTTTTTAATTGATGCCATTTTATTCAAAAACATCAAAATTCAGAAAGCAAGATGAATCAGGCTCTATTCGTTACTTCAAACTGACATTTAAAAAGCCAGGAATCACAAATTAATATGATTCAGAAGTTTCTTTCTGCCTTTCTTCCCACCATACTGAAGAGCCAAAAAAAAAAAAGACTAACTACTTTGACGTTTCAATGGAGTGTTTAGTAATAGTGAACAGTTTACAGAACCCTAATACGTCACATAATGATTCATACTCTGCTGTCAACTGACAAAGCAGAATGGGAAAAGTGGCAAAATACTGGTGGCATTAACTAAATTATTAGGTCAACACAATTTCCAGGTCTCTTGAGATTTTGATACAGCTAGACTCAAAGACAGACTACAGAAGTTTGCTGCAGCAGAGAGGGGAAGGTCTTGCTCCATTGTTCTTTCTCATCTTGATGCAAAAATCTGCACAACTTACAGGATTTTCAAAGAGCTTCTCTAACTCACTGACTCTTTCCTTGAGGGAATGGTAGGCAAGAGACGCTCTTACACAGAGTTGAAAGGATTCAGAGGGTTTAAACAGATATCACACCTTATTTAAAAAAAAAAAAAAAGGACAATGGAACCTCCCACAAACAGTAAAGAGTCACATTAAGCTCTATATGACACCTCCAATCACCAAGATAATTTTTTTAACTCATTCGGCTAGTGGGGTTGGGGTTTTCACATGACATAAAGCATGTGAAAGGTTATTTGCCTGCATGAAGATAAAGCATGTGCTAGAAGATGCAGCCTAAGGCTAAAATTCTATGTCTGTGTAAGCCTATTTAACTACTAAATACAACATATTCAGCCAGACACCTCTGTTCACTGGATAAGTCATGTGTATCAACAAGCCAAAGAACTAGGATAACTTCTTGTTCATATATCAGTTTATACCAGATTAAAGGGAAAAAATGGTTTACCAAAGGATGCAAAAAGCCCTGCAGCTGGCAGAAAAGGATAGAAGTAACACAGCCAAAGTGAGTAACTTACATTCCTATAACCCTATAGCCCAAGATTCAGCTCCCTCACTAAAATTCCAGTGGTGTCAGAAATGAAGAACATTTGAAACTATTCCAGTATCTGAGGGCCCCAAAATAGATTTAAGTGGGAGGAAATGTGATTACCAGAAAAAATTAAGATTATCTCATAAGATGACTTGACATTCTCAGGTTTTTTCTTTCCAGTCTAAAGCTAAACATTTATTCCGATGAGATTCTTTCCCATGAGTCTGGAAACAGAACTTGAATTCCACAAATTCTGATTCATTTGTCCTAACAAGGGATATTTACAACACTGGCTCTTCTTATGTATTACAGTAAATATACTTTCCTAATATAGTTTCTTAATTAAACTCAGTAGAAAGTCTATTCTGTCAAGTTTCCCACATACTGAAACCTGAGACAGAAATCTGCTCCAAAAGATGACTTCAGTATGGTTACCCACAATGGTACCTAACTAAACATTAGGACTAAATAAACCTGCTATGGCATCTTTTTTTAAATAAGTTCACTGCTAACCAGGCATGGATGAAGAACACCTTTTTCCTGTAGTTATTATTCACTTTTGCAAAGGCAAAGTTTATGCTCCAACAGAAACAATAAGCACATTATATCTCCTAATATTACACTTTCCAAGTTTCTCACTGCTTTGTTACTCTCTTGAATCAGCAGCCTTCACCTCCTCTTTTTGAGTCCTCCTTTGTTGAGAAGACAACAACCATTCAGATTCAAGTAGCAAGATATAATCTAACACATATTAATTCAAAAATACATCCTGAAAGAATTCTGATATAGTCCAGGGCTTTTGGAGTCTATGAAAATTTGCTCACCTACTCCAGAAATCCTATACAATTTGGGACCTAGGAGATATTCCAACAACACACTTCTGTATTTGAAGATATGGTAGCTTTAAACATAATATTTTTCGACACCAAGTTTTAATTTTTCTATCCTTTAGGTATCAAATGTCATTTTTTGTCAATGCACTTGGTAAGTGAAAATGCAAACAAGGATGATTATGCCTATTCTTAAAGCAAGCTGCGGAGAAATGACACATGAGAGCAGCACTCCACCAAGTGAAAAGGTTTAGAATGCCAGTAGAAAAGAAACCCTTAAAGTGCAGGCAAGTTTTCTTGCTGCCTTTGCTTGCCGTTTATCCTGTATTGAAAACATTCCCTCCTGTCCACCCAATATTCTTGGCAGATATGTGATGTTATTAAATTCCAGATTTTCAAGTGTGAAAGAAGACTCACAGTTTACAGTTTTCACTATTTTGCTTGGTGTTGATCCATCTTCTCTTTTGCGTAGTCTTATACTATTACCACAAATTATTTTGCCACAGCTCCCTCAACTATGGAGGCTGACACTTTCTCTTTCCACATGTTGTCAGGCACAGAGTATTTTGAACACTAATATGGGACATTAAACTGCATTACAGCACAATTTCAACCTTTGATCAAACAGTTATTAACTCTGAGTCATAAGCCTGATGCCCTGTCAATTGCTTGCTTTTAGCAAGAAATAGTCTGAAGTAACAAAGCAAAGTATCAGGTTATGTACAGGGCCTTGAAACAGTAGCCAGGGGAATTCCATGAGAAACAAGTTGTTTTCTAAAGTAACAAGCACAAAAATTCACAAAGAAACACTAGGCATGCAATCCTGCTTACCTGAAATAGAAAGAAATACAGTCAGACACAGCTAAGTCAAACCTGCTTTATCCACCATTTGGTTAAGCCTGTTCCAAACAGAGCCCAAACAACTAAAGTGAGTACTTGCACTGCAAGTTCATGTTCCACCTTAATAGGCATTTCATAATTTCCATTAAGTTTGGGGTTTTTTAAAAACAAAACAACCCACAAACAAACAAACAAAAAAAGCAATCGAAAAAACAAACAAAACCAAAAATTCTCATTGCCAGCACTTGCTGGAACATCTACTCCAGGTTACAGTTGCACCACCTGGGTAGCTATTTACCCAGTGCAGCTTAACTTCACACCACAGCTAGTGACACCTAAGGAAACTGATCTACTCTTCCCACAAACCACATCTGTTTCTCTTGAGCCAGAAGTGGTACACACAAAAGCATCAGGCTAGGTCAGGGAGCTAAAGCAGAAGCAAATCCATGCCCCTTCGAGGAAGTAACATGCCCTGAACTGCTACATGATCAGGCACAGGATAAAGAAAAGGAACAGAACTGGCCTCTCATTAACTGTCTATTGCATCAAATGGATCCAGAGCAGCTAAGGTTATGCACTCACCTAATCTCAAACCTCATATATCCTTTTTAAAGTTAAACCACGGGCCTTATCACTTTCCCATCTTATTTCTCCCAGTTCTCATCAAAACCAGTCACGCTCACCTCCCTTATGCATACACTAGTGTTCATGCAAGCTGCTTGACTTTTCAACTTGTTTAAGTACTTGAACTAACTTACCAGCAACATAAAAAATTCTTAATCTCATAAGCTGTTCAAACAACTTGCCAGTTGTGCAAGTGCTAGCATCGGAGGGTGAATGCAGTAAAGATCCAGTGGCTCAAGCTCCTTCAGAATGACACCCCCAAGCAGAAAGCAGAACTCATAACACCAGTTAAAATCCTAGCAATTTCTACAGATGACAAATCTTTTGAGGGGTAATTAAGAATACTTCATTTAGAGCTTCTCTTGGTTGCAAACAATCCCACAGACAACACTGTATAATTCAAGCTATGATTTTATCCTCCCATATTTGAGCACAAGAAAACAAAAGTACACTTCCCCTAGTAAATCACTAAATTGCCAAAAAATCCTGTGTGCTGCACTGGTTAGCAGAAGGGGAAAAAAAGGAAAAAATAAATTCCATCAGACTTAAGTCCCTTGAACTCCATTAAAAACATGCTTTCACTATCCTCATTTTTTCATGTACTTCACACATTTTTATCACTGCTAAAAAACCCTTTATTATGACACTCCATCTTTTGACTAAAAAAGCTCTTTCAATTTTCATGCTATCACAGGTTTTTTGAAGTACGAGCTAAGGGTGTCAGCTGCTCACCTTATCACTTATCCCAGCCATAATTTTTAAAAGACACATCCCAAAATCTTAGATCCCCTTTTAACTGAAGAAACACTCCAAACAATCCAAGCCATGCGAATTTCAGAAACAGCGAAGGATAAGATTTATTTTTTATTCGTTGTATGCCACATAAGACACATGGTCCAAAAGACTGAAATCAGTCAGCCATTGCCTTGTTCTCCTGGAAAGGACAGCAGGATCATTTTTTCTAGGAAAAATAGAATCATTAATAAGACCCTTTAAAGATAATTTAGCACAGCTTCCATTTGACATTTCTACAATTAAAAAATACCCCCCAAACTAGTCAGTAATGCTGTTAATTTCAGTTCTGAAAGGAGCTTTCTTCAAAGTGAACCAACATCAATCATGTCAAGGAACAAGGAAAGTTCCCTTTTAAATTTAGAATGTATTCAGTTACACCACTGCAATTCGTTTTTGTTTCTGCTGTAACACAAAACTAAATTTCTCCCAGAAAAATAGTCATTCAAAACTAGCTGAAGCTGCAATTCACCAAAAGCTTTCCTTACCAAGCTATTAAGTAGCCATTCAGAAATAACACTTCAGTCTCAGATTTGCACCCTGTAGTCAGGTACACAAACACTGCAAGTTGTTACTTTAACTAACCCTCTCTGAAATTAACTTGCAAACACAAAGCTTTAAAAGATAAATCCCAACAACTCCATTCAGAGAAAAGATTATTACAAATCCTGTCTGTTTTAAATTGCTTACCACCCAACCCATCTCCCACCGAGAGTAACACTGGTGGTGCACATACAAACTCAGACTCAGGTGCTTTTCCTTCACTACTCAAAGAGCAGTATCAAAATATACTTAATGACAAACTAGCATCTGCCATCTGAGCTAATGGCTGCACAACTGACAACAGTGGAGCAACTGCCTCACTGGTACTGAAACAACGCAGTTCTGTAGCCACACAATAACAAAACATGGCCAACATTACACATCTTGGCCATGGAGGCTTACTCACATTGCTAAAGTACTTGTAGTTACCACCATCACTTTATATTTCAAATAGTCACCAACAAGCCACAGCTGCTTTCCTAAACAAATCCACTAGGGAAAACAGCGTTTCCTGAAAACAAAACAATTATTAGTGAATTTATATCTAATGTTCACTTAATGTCAAAGTGCTTTTATCCACTGTTCCCTGTGTCTTACAAAGACCTGAAGAGTAACAGTTCCAATCAATGCAAGAAATACGGCTCCATTCTTTCCAGGGGTAATCATGGAAGTGAAAAAGATAAAAAAGCTTCAAGGAATGCAAAAAGCAACCTAGTTTTGGGAGCTCTTCAAAGGAAATCAAACTATAAAGAGAAATGGTATTTTATTAGGGCACATGAGCAACCAGCACCTCCGGTCATCAATCCCTTGAGTTACTTTTCTCTCTAGCAGATCGTTATCAGAAGAGTATTCCCATTATTCTAAATGCAGACTCTTCACCTGTGCTCCAGTAACTAACGGTTTCCCACAGCACATGCCATAATAGTTAAAAAAACCTGGCACAGTTCTGTGTGGGTTGTCTTTAATGGGGAATATGAGCACTTAAAGTTCTTCAGCCACAACCTGGGGAGTGCAGGAGATACAGCAGGCATTCAGAAATCTGTTTCAGCCTATTTTAGTAAAACATGCTCTCAGTTTGTTTGCAATCTTCAGCCCAGTCAGCAGCAAGTTTGAAAAACGTCATTCAAGACTTAATCCTAAAATAAATTCTATTTAATCAGAGAGAAGCACTTACTATGGAAGGCTAAGCATGCTTTGGCAGGTGAGGTGTAATTGCTAATTGGGCACGCCTAGATATTAAGTGACCCTTTATTGTTACCAGGGAAAGCTTACAAAGTTAAATATTTACATGTTTACCATTTTCTCAACTATTCAGTTCTCCCATTAGGAATGCTTGGCATTGTGAGTACAAAGCAAAAACACAGCTCACAGCCACCGCTTTCATTCAGAAGCCTGAGACCACTATGAACATCAGCACACCTTCTCAGTCCCTGGCCACCAAACACAGAAGAGCTGGGCTTCGCTAGGAAAACTGTCATGCAAGAACAGAAGGTGGAAAACAATAAAAATTCCTCACCTCTTGGTCGCTTTATTTAAGGGAACTAGATTTTTATAGTTATCTCCTAACAGTCAAGTAAACTAGAAACACTGAATCCTATTCTCAAGTGCTTAAGAAACATCCCTATGAGAAATAAAACTCTCTTCCCTTTCTGAGCCATAAAGAGCCTATCTGTCACACTACCCTCTTCAGTTGTACATCATGAGCAAACAAAAGAAAAAATATTCAATTTACAGCCAAGACAGTGGGATCAGAGATCACAACCTTCAGGTTTTTAATTTTGAAAACAGATAGTATCTTATAACAAAACTAACTTAAGAAAGGTTAAGACTAACCTGAACATTCTATTTAAACCATGACTTATAAACCTTAGAACTAGTAATATCCATTTCTATTTCAAATCATGCCAAATTTCTAAGGATAGGGAAAAACATTAATCACTTTCCCTCAATTTCCTGGACTAGATTCCAATGATTGGTATAGTTCCAGAAATGCTATCTCACCCTTTCTATCAAGCATGTAACTTAGGTGTGCAGGAAAACAAAAAAGATAGAGTGGCATTTCATTAATATTTCCAAATACCAGATAGCTTTTATCCCTAGACATGTGGTCTAGATTGAAAAAAAAAATAAAAGGCATGAAAATAAATTGTTTGCTATTCTATGTTTTCAACAGCTGGTTATGCATATACACTTACGAAATTAAGAATCATCACTTCAGAATAACAAACTTGCTAGAGCACAATCCACCAAAATTCTTTTGCCCAGTTCTGTCATTACATGGCCTTAGCCAAGCTAAGCCCACCTACATAACTTACTTTCCACAGAAAAGAATGATGCTTCCAAAGATCTAACAAGACTTCACATGCTGAAAAAGTTATTAACTATAAACCAACGAAAAAGTTTCTCCTGAAATTGTACTAGCACTGACATCGTTTCCAAGCTCCTACTTTATTGGAAGAGAAGCATCCTAAGTTCTGAAACCAAAGTGCTGGAGAACAGCAGCCTCTAAAGTGGGCTGCACATGCAAGACAATCCACTAAAGTGTGGAAAGAAACATTTTTTGTAACATTAGTAAACAATACCTTATCTTGTCTGAGCTCCAAAGGATGTTTTATAGTGTATATCAATCCAATAGTACCTGTATATATCTAACAGATCAATAAAAATACAAACGTTTGGGACTGTCACTAGTTTGTTTTCTTTTTGATAGACATGCACAGCCAAAAGAAACTGGATGCCACTTCCCTAGAAAGCAGAAGCTTGCTTTCACTATAAGCATTTTATTTTGGTCCTACTACATAAAAAAGAGGAATTATATTTGTCCTGCCTCCCTTCATTTTCCTAGATGCCCACTAAGTAAACAATCTTTGTCACAAGATGATTTTGGAGCCCTTTACTTAAAAGATACCCAACGGCTAGAGCCACAGTTACTGTTAGTTCTCTTTGGAGGTCCAACATCAAGAAAATATTTGTCATTTTCACTCGGCCCCGGGAAGCCAGGACCCAGGCCAGTTTCCTCTGGTGTTGGTATTTCCGGAGACTGGAATGAATGACGCCTCAATGGGCACGTGCTTCCAGTGTTTTCAATTCTAGGCTTGGGGCTTCTTCGGCCACCTAAGCGGTGGCACAGGCAACTGAACGTGAAAGACTAACACATGGAAAGAAGCACCAAAAAAGCTAACATTGTGATAAATGACTTGTTCTCAAGGGAACAACACGCAAACATAATGAAACAAATAAAGAGAATTAGGGGCCTACCTAATGTTATTACTTCTCACCACTTTGCGGGAGCCCAAGGAAGAGGGGAGAGTTGTAAGGACGAACTTAGAAAGCCCAGACCCTCACCCTGCTCTTCCCGCTCATGCAACATGACCTCCCCAGCCTCTCCTCACCAGCAGCCAACCAGGCAGCCCTCCGGCGAGCCGGGGGAGCAGGGCGGGCAGGAGTCGAAGCCCACCAAGGCCCGGCGATTGGGGAAGGCCTACCCTAGATCGCCAGCAGGGCCGTGAGGAACGGGGGGCCCACCTCACCACTGCCCACCGCGGTGGGAGCGAGGCCAGCCACAGGCCCCTTTCCCCCACCCAGGCAAAGGGAAAAGAAGGGCCGGCGGCCCTCCCTACTGACCTGCCGGAGAGAGCTCTCCCGCCGGGTACAAGAGGTACCCGACCGCCCAAGATCGTTCCCCTCAACACGCGCAGCCGCCGCTGCCACAACCACTTCTCTCAGCCGCGCACCGACCCTTCACCACTCGCCAGGCCGCTCGGATCCCTCCGCCTCCCATTCTAATACTTTCTCGGGGAAGCTCCCACCCTCAGCGAGGCCCCCGCCAGGTCAGAAACCCCCACACCACCATCTTCTTCACTCCACAGCCCGGTAGGGAGCAGGAAAATAGAACAACGCACGTGGACTACTTTTTCTCTTCCACAGGTGGAAGCAAACTACCTACCGCACGCAGATACACAAATGAGTTTAAAGAGAGGGCTGAGCGCGCAGCACGCCGGGAGCTGTAGTTTCCCTTTTCTAACCCCGCCCACCTCGCCCCCGCTCCCCTCAGCCTCGCCCCCTGGTGTCCGGTAAGCCAATGGGC
>VZTY01030058.1:19900-33943 GCA_013400935.1 Turnix velox | reverse complement strand
ATTCTGTGATTCTATATTTTACTTTGAGATAAAAAATCCTGTAGCCCCAGTTCTAGAAGTTGAAGGCCAGCAAACCCAAAACTACAGAAGAAATAGAATTATGTTGATCTCTGGACAGAACTCAGACTTTGAGGTGTTCCAGAAATCCTGGGATCATATTTAGGGTGGACCCACCAAATGTTTTGCTACAGATGGTAAAGCAACCTCAAGTCTTTTATTTTTGGATAATGATTTGCTTTGTGAATTTTCCTTTTGGAGAGCTAGAAAATGAGGATACAAAGTAGTTAGTTAAAGTTAGTAAAAGAGGATTTAAACCACTTGGTGAGAGTTAATCTAGGAGGATGTACACCACTTGGTGAGAGAAAAGGAGGATACATACCACTTGGGGAGAGTAAAGGAGGATAAAAATCCCTTGGTGAGAGTTAGTCAAGCAGGATCTAAAGCAGCTGTGAATGCAGTTCTGTGGGGTGAGAGGAAGGGAAGGACAGAGCAGTAATTGAGTGGGATTTCTAGCTTTTGCTGCCTGTTTCAGAACGTGCAGGTTCCAGTGTGTCCACTCTGTAATGTGCCCATCCCAGTCCAGAGGGGGGAAGTACCAGATGTGGTGGTTGGAGCCCACATGGATAAGGACTGCAAATACAACCCTGCCCAGCAGAAGCAGAAGGTAAGGAAACTGCTGGTGAAGTCCAAATTGCCCACCTCGTGCTTGTACATGAGGTTTTCTGGCTTCAGAGTGAGAAGAAACTTGCTCTGTTTCATCTTAACTCCAAAGGGTGCTTGAGCTTTTCTTCTCCAGCTTGGTCATTCCTTGGGAAAGTGGTCACAAAAAAGGATGGAAAATGGCACTAACTTCATGTCTTCTGTTATTTAGATCTTCACAAACAAGTGCCTGAAGCCAGGCTGCAGGAGGAAAGAGATAATGAAGGTGGTTTGTGAGCAGTGTGGGGGCAACTTCTGCATCAAACACCGGCACCCTCTGGACCACGAGTGCAGAGGAAGCAGCTGTCCCATCTCCAAGGCAGGGTGAGCAACATTTGGGGTCATTCCAGCTGAAACTGGAGAGCTGTACTGGAGATTAGTGCTCAGATTAGAGCTCAGACAGTGAGGGAATTCTGTAAATTAATTATCATGTCAGTAAACCAGCTGCTCTTTTGTCTTTGTATTTTGGGCCTAATAGTTGAAAATCTACGAGCTTCTTGCCAAATGTCTTCCTTGTAGGAAGTTGCTTGAAAACATCATAGAATGGTTTGGGTTGGAAGGGAACTTAAAGATCATCCAGTTCCAACCCCCCTGCCATAGGCAGGGACACCTCCCACTACACCAGGTTGCTCAGTGCCTCCTCCAGCCTGGCCTTAAACACCTCCAGGGATTGAGGGGGCATCCACAACCTCTCTGGGCAACCTCTTCCAGTGTCTCACCACCCTCACAGCAAAGCACTTCTTCCTTATCTCCACTCTAAATCTCCCTGCTTCCCATTTGCATCCATTCCTCCTAGTCCTGGACCCTCCTAAAGAGTCCTACCCCAGCCTTTCTGTAGCCCCCTTCCTTTAGGTATTTAGAAGCTCCTCTGAGGTTCCCCTGAGCCTTCTCTTCTCCAGACTCAACAACCCCAACTCCTTCATCCTGTCCTCAGAAGGGATATGCTCCAGCCCTCTCATTATCTTCATGAACCTCCTCTGGACCTGCTCCAACAGCTCAATGTCCCTCTTATGTTGAGGGCTCCAGAACTGGCCACAGTAACTCCAGTTGGGGTCTCACCAGAGCCCAGTAGGGGGCCAAAATCACCTCCTCTGTCTCCTAACTGTGCATAGACACTGTCCATCACCAGGAATCCTTGAGGTTTTGATTTAAGTAATAGAATCTTCAAGCTGAGGCACCTGGGAGTAACAGAATGCAAGCAATACCTTGCTGAGCAAAGTTTAAACTTGGTTTTAATAAAAATCTGTCTCGTGCAGGCAGATGTACCTTCCTGCTTCTGTGCAAGAGGACTGTGGGGCTTGTGTGAGAGGCAGATAGTGGACGTGGAGGGAGGAGTGAAACTGTCGGGGTGCTGAGCCTTCCTGTCTTCGTTTGTAGGTACGCAGCTTTGATGAGAGCCGCTGAAACCACCTTCAAGTCAGCAGCAGCAGCACTTGGAGTGCCATCTACTGGGAATCCTCCACACAACAGGTAGGAAGCTGTGGCAGGAGAAAGGCCTTTTAGAGCTAAGAGTGTTTAAAAATGGTTAATGTGGTGTAGGATTATCACTGGAGTGCCACAGTCAACCCACTGACTGCTCCACAGCTGGTGGTTGACCTTTGGTTGGTGCTGGAAACGTGGTGGAGGGGCTCTGACAGAATAAGGGAGTCTTTACTTCACCCTACTGTGTTAAAAAAATATTTTAAAAAGCATCAGGACATCAAATTTTCACAACAGCAGAGTGGTCTCTCTCTGCTCCTGTAACACAGCACACCCTTTGTGTCTTTCAGATGCAGATAGTAGAAGCTCTTCGCACCTGGATCACCCCTCTGACTGCTTTAATCCTGTTCTAGAGGCTTTTAAAATTTTTCTAGGAAATTAACTTATTCTTTTTTAATCATGTATTGAATAAACTTTGAATTTTGCACACTAATTTGTGTCTGGATTTGCAAAGAGCCTGAAAAAGCTGCAAAAAGAGCAGAAAAAAAGAGGTGCAAAAAGCCTTATGGAGGAGACTGGGAAGGGATGAGTGGGTGGGTGGAGAAAAACTAAAATCAACAGGAGACAGAGCTTTGCTTAGGTCATGCTTAGTCTAGGCTGTGAATTTTCCTGAAATAATCATAGAATGGTTTGGGTTGGAAGGGATCTTAAAGATCATGTAGTTCCAACCCCCTGTCATGAAATACAAACTACTGTCACAAGTCCTGATCCTTTAGGAAATGAGGTGACACTCTGTGTGACAAACTGCCCAAGCCAGTTTGATAAATTCTTGCTTTCTGAATGATGCTGTGGGACTGTGATTTATGAAGTCCTCCCTGGTTTTATTAAGCCCCCCCCTAAGCAATCCACCAAGGGCCAGTGCTCACAGGGGTGTGCACAGTGTAGGTCTTCATAATTTATTGCTTATAGTTTGTGTAAAGTCTCTCATCTGCCTCTTATTTCTCATTAAAGAGGCTTAATCCTCAGAGAAGTTTTGCCTAAAAGAGCATAAATGGATTTGCAGCCCCTCACATGTGGCAGCAGTCAGCTTGGAGGCCTTCCATCAGTAGGAGGTGTCCCTGCCCATGGCAGGAGGGTTGGAACTAGATGATCTTTAAGGTCCCTTCCAGCTCAAACCATTCTGTGATTCCATGACAATGGAATTTTTGGCAAACTCTCACAAATATCTCTGCCATCCTACACTCTGGGAAGGATCAAAGCTGCGTGGAAGGCTGTAGGTGGCCAAGTTGACCTCATGATGTGGGTGTGAGCCAGCACTGCTCGTTCCACAGGGCTTGAGTGAGTGCAGTGTGTGGTCACAACCAGGCTGTGAGGGTGTCTGTAGTACTGGGTTCAACCACAGGATGTCACAATAGGATAAGTAATAAACCAAGCATTTTAGGAAGTCGAAACATGGAAAACACTATGGAAAAAACACATGTCAGCTACAGTTTTAGCTGCCACCACCATCATCCTGTGCTCCAACTCCATAGCTCAGCCCTGGCTGAGGATGTTTATGGTCATAGAATGGTTTGGGTTGGAAGGAAACTTAAAGACCATCTAGTTCCAACCCCCCTGCCATGGGCAGGGACACCTCCCACTACACCAGGTTGCTCAATGCCTCATCCAGCCTGGCCTTAAACGCCTCCAGGGATTGACGGGGCATCCACAACCTCTCTGGGCAACCTCTTCCACTGTCTCACCAACCTCACAGCAAAATCTCCCCTCTTTTCATTTGCATCTATCACTCCTACTCCTGCCATCCTGGACCCTATTAAGAAGTCCTACCCCAGCCTTTCTGGAGGTTCCTTCAGGTATTGAGAAGCTCCTCTGAGGTCCCCTCTGAGCCTAATCCTTCTCAGGACGCAGGTGGATCCCTCAAGCCCCAAGTAGATCCCTCCAAACCCTGGGCAGATCTCTGTGAGGACACAGGTGGTTCCCTCAAAAACTGGGAAGATCCCTCAAAACCCGGGCAGATCTCTGCCAGTTCGCAGGTGGATCATAGAATCATAGAATAGTTTGGGTTGGAAGGGACCTTAAAGACCATCGAGTTCCAACCCCCCTGCCATAGGCAGGGACACCTCCCACTAGACCAGGCTGCCCAGTGCCTTGTCCAGCCTTGAACACCTCCAGAGAGGGGGCATCCACAACCTCCAAAACCCGGACAAAACCCTCTCAGGAGGCAGCTGAATCCCTCTGAAGTCGCGGACCGATCCCTGTCACCTCCCGAGTGGGTCCAGATCGGACCCTCACACCGGGTGGCGTCGCTGAGCAATGACATCATCACGCCGCCGCCGCAAGCCGGCAGCACACGTGTTGCAGAGGAGCGCTTTAAGCCCTAGCGCGGCTTCCTATTGGCCGGCAGGATGATTGACGTGTCATCGACCAATCAGATTCCATCTTTCTCTCCTCGCAGCCAATAAGAAGGCGGGGGCGGGCCGTGGCGCCAAGCGTGGCGAGAGGTTGAAGGCGCGGAGGTGAGCTCTCTGAGGGGCATGGGGGATTGTGGCGTCCGGAGTGGTGGTGACCGAGGGTGGAACCGAGTTCCTTCTCCCCTCCGAGGCCTCCCCGGGGGGAAATGGGGTCTGTGGGTGTTGCTGGGGCCGAGGTAACGGTTCGGTGCAGCGATAACCGGCTGCCCTTAGAGGAGATGCGGCCTCCGGGCCCACCCGCCTGCTCCTGTGGAAGAAGCGATGGATGTTTTGCCTTCTTTTGTGGTAAACAACAGTGATTTTAGTGAAGTTTTGTGTGTGGTCTCGTGGAGGATGAGGCAGTTGTTAATAATCATAGAATCATAGAATAGTTTGGGTTGGAAGGGACTTTAAAGATCATCAAGTTCCAACCCCACTGCTACAGGTAGGACCCTCCCGCTAATCCCTGAAATCAGTCTTTTTCCGAAGAAATGATGGGTGTTTAGAGCTGGACTTGGCTTCTTAGCCTGGGCCCCGCAGCTCTTTTTCGTTCCTCTTCCTCTCCGTCGTGTCAGTGAGAAATGAAAGGTAAAAACTAAGGAGAAAATTCTTTGAGAGGGGTTTTCCCCACGTTTCTGTGTGAATGGGGGGCTCCTCCCTGCTAGGAGGATATAGAGGGTACAGAGGATATATATAGGGATATAGAGGGTGCAGAGAAGGGAAGGGGAGGTGGTGAGGGGTCTGGAGAGCATGGAGAAGATTCTGGAAAAATTTTGAGGAGCTGGGGGTGATGAGCTGCATAACAGGAGGGAAGTCCTGGCTCTCTGGCAGCTCCCTGAAAGGAGGGTGTAGCCAGGGGAATTCGGGCCCTTCTCTCAAGGTACTGCCCATGGAACAAGAGGGAACAGGATGGGGTGGATATTTATAGAATCACTGAGTGGTTTGGGTTGGAAGGGACCTTCAAGATCATCTAGTTCCAACCCCTGCCATGGGCAGGGACATCTCCCACCACAGCAGGTTGCTCAATGCTCTTTAGGAATAGTTCATTATCTTAAAAATAAAGGTTTGAGCAGGTGAGGCTGCATCTAAGAAAGAAGTTCTTTACTGGGAGAGTGGTGAGAGCTCAGCTCATTTCTTTTTTACTTTCTTAGAATCAAAAAATGGTTTGGGTTGGAAGGGGCCTTCAAGATCATCAAGTTCCAACCCCCGGCCATGGGCAGGGACACCTCCCACTACACCAGGTTGCTCAATACCTCATCCAGTCTGGCCTTAAACACCTCCAGGGATTGAGGAGGCATCCACAGACTCTCTGGGCTGCTTCTTCTACTGTCTCACCTCCATCACAGCAAAGAATTTCTTTCTTATATCCACCCTAAATCTTCCCTCTTCCCATTTGCATCCATTCCTCCACGTCCTTCCATCAAATATCCTATTCAAAAGTCCTACCCCAGCCTTTCTGGATTCCCCCTTCAGGTATTGAGAAGCTCCTCTGAGGTCCCCCCTAAGCTTTCTCTTCTCCAGACTTCTCTAAATGAATATACATTTAGATGTCTAACAGGTACAATAATGTATTTTGAGAAGAAAGAGGACTCGTTCGATATTACCTGAGGTAGCAATTTTTACTTGGTGCTCCAGAAAGCACAGAGCCACCGTTGGGGTTCTCCTGGTTTGGGGATTGCAGCCTGGGAAGCATTTTTCCCAATGAGACAGAGAAAAAAAATGATTGTTTTTTCCTCAGAAGAATGGTGTTGTTTTGCAGGAGGTTAACTATCATGTATTTCTAAAGAAAACATGATGAAAAACCTCCAGTATTTGGTGCAGATGTACTTTTTCATGTTGGAATGACAAGTAATTTTCTTAACCAGTGTAATTCTAACTCCTTTTCTGTGTTTAAACCTGGTATTTAATAGACAAAAGGTTTTAATTGCAGTTTCCTGGTTTCTCTTCAAGAATATTTCTCCTGGAGAATGGCAAAAACCCATGTAGAGAAAAAAGAGAAGAAGGTGGGGAAAAAGGAGGAGAAGGCAGAGAAAAGAAAAAAGGTGAAGCAAGATGTGGCCCAGGAGGGAGAGGTGGAAGCAGAGCCTAAACCAAAGAAAAAGAAGAAAAAGCCACAGGTAGGCTCTGCTGGTTTTGACTTTTCAGCTCAATGAAATGTGGGTTTATTATTTCCTGTTATATGCAGTGGTTCCTTGGATGGGATGGACCCAGAGTGTGAGCTAAATGGAGATAAATTCTAAATGTGGATGGGATTATGGTGCTTGGAGTATGTGTTATCTCTTTATTTTGATGCTTTTGTGAAAGGAGGGAAGGAAGGGCCCGAGGCAATAGTTGCAGCCCACGGTGTCTTCATGTGATCCTGAGTGGTTGGGAAGACATGAAAGATGTTTTCTTTGGGAATCCTCCTGGTTTTGGGGCAGGATGTCAAGTGGCCAGAAGGTGTCAGCAGTCCCTTTGTATGGCTGTGTACAGGAGGGTGACATTAACAGTATCGAGGTGTTGTTTCAGTGGAAATTTAGTTTTTTTTTTTGTGATGGAGATGACACAGAAATAGGTTGATTCGATTCTGCTGCTGTAGAGTGTGGATCATGGCGATAAAAAAGGGGTTTGGAGCTGTTGGGGAGTGAAGGAGACACAAAGATGTTTTTCTTGAGGTGATGTTAAGCTGCTGCCTTAAAAATTCTCTTTTGCTTCCTGGCCTAACATAAAATAGTTGTGGGAGCTTCATTAATTGCCTCATTTAGCATGAGATGTGTGGCTTGATGAAGATCATTCCACTAAAATGTAACCCTTGTTATTAGGTTTTAATTTTATTCTTGAGGGTTTTTTTTTTTGCCTTTTGCATGCAGAAGTGTCTCTGGTTATTACATTTAGGCTTTGTGAAGCTCAAAAAAATCCAACCCATTGGATTTTACTACTCAGAGGTCTAAATTCTTGCAGTTGTGAATTCAGCAAAACTGTCCCAGAGAAGGGAAAGATTAATTTTTTTTGTTTCAAAGAAAAATACTAGAAAATATGGCATTTCTGCTTTATTAGAGGCTATGTTTTTCCTTTGTGGGGTGTTTTGTTAGAGACTTCAGCTTCTTGGTGCTATAGTTTGATTTAAATGCAAATAGTTTTACAGAACAAAGCAGTGTGAAATTAAAATATCAAAATGCAAGTTTTATTGCCTGTGACAATCTGTAGAATTTCACGTAAAAGGGGGTGAAAATCCCAAGTGGGGAGCAACTGGAGCCACTTCAGACCATCTGATGGCCAAGGATAAGCTTTTTGGAAGTGTAAATTAATATTTATTTTCCCTGCAGGCTGTGAAAAAAAGAGCAAATATTAAATGGAAATAAAATCCTTGCTACTCCTGGGTAAAGTGGGTGTCAGAGGGTGGCTCAGATGTGTGTTTTGGTGGTAGTTTTGGGGAATACCTTATAAGGTCTATGAGAAGCCACTTTTTGGCAACAGTTTTATAAACTAATCCTGACTGACTTGGTAGCCCCTGTTTTTATGTTGGAACTAGCTGTTGAGAGTGGAAAATGTCTGGAGAACCTTTAATTTCACTGGAGAAATGGTAAAAGTTTGTGAGCTGTTGGCCAGTTTATGGTGGTTTTGCAGCACTTGTGGTCCAAGATTTATTTTAAATACTCATTTATTGGAGGACAACTGGATCCTGTCAACTTTTAATGCTGGAACTGAATTAAACATCTCTTTTTTGGCTTTCTAATAGATGAATAGAATCTTATTTTCTCCTCAAGAGTCGTGTATCTGATGGAAAGAAGTCAAAAGCTAACTGTGTAGTAGCTATATGTGTATAATATACATTACTTTTGGTGGGAAAAAGACTTGTTAGTGGTTCATTAAGTGTTTTTCCTGGGATTTACTCTTTCAGTTCAGCAATTTTGGCTCCCTAAAGTGGGGAATATAAATCTCCAATTGATTTTTGCCACAGAGCTGCAGGGAGGGGGGAGTGGGAAATGTACCTTAAATGGCTGGATTTTAGTGGGTATTGATCATTCCTTGGTGAAATCTGTTTCAGAAATTCTCCCCAGCCCAAGAGCCAAGTGTTTTTTGACTTGGAACAGCTTGACCTTTCGGTGTAATCTCCGTGTTTTATTGATTTTCATCTACTTAGATTTCTTGTGTTTACATTAAATAGCAGTGAGCAATTGAGGACTGATAGAAATGTTTTCATGAAGGATCTCAGCACCACGCAGTTCTGACATCTCTGCTGGAGCTGGGAAATACAAGGGCTTTAAATTCCCTTCAGCCTTGTGGGGTTTTTCACCCAATTTTCATATTAGCACCATTTTATTTAGCAGCTTTGCCATAAACATCCCACTTTGAGCACTGATTCTTTCTGCCTGGGTGTTGGTTTTATTTGGGTTTTAATGTTTTTTTGTAGTTTACCAACATGTTAGTTTGTTAAAACTGGCTGTAACTGGAGATTATTCTTCTGAATGGTTGTATCATTTAGGCATAAAGAGGTTGAAGTTTATAAATATGGAAAGAGTGAGTGTCAGAAGGATGGAACCAGGTTCTTGGTGACCTCCAGTGATAGGACAAGGGGCAGTGGGTGCAAACTGGAACACAGGAGGTTCCACAGAAATAGGAGAAGAAATTTTGTCAGGTTGAGGGTGAGAGAAGAGTGTCCCAGGCTGCCCAGAGAGGGTGTGGGGTCTCCTTCTCTGGGGACAATCAAACCCCCCCTGGACACCTTCCTGTGGGACCTGGTCTAGGTTTTCCTCCAGCAAGGGATGGGACTGGATGATCTCTTTAGTTCCCTTCCAATCCCTGACATTCTGGGATTCTGTGATTCTCCGTGCCTGTGATATCACTATAAACTATAGGTTTGTTAAAAAAAAATAAAGGTATTGCTACCAAGTTGGCTCCATAAAGCAAAGAATCTGTCCAGAAGCTGCATCACCCAGGGCTTGGTGGGCTCTCAGCTACTCACCAGGGTTTGAAGGTCACTTTGTGAGAGTCACACACTAAAAGTTCTTTATGGATTCTTTAGGAAAAAGATTAAATAATGGATTTTTCTGGAAATACCTGCAATGGGATGTACCCAGAAGGGGATGCTGTGTGCTCTGAAGTGTGAAAGAAGGAAAGGTTTCACTGCTGTCACCCCTCAGGATGAGGACCAGGGGGTGTTTTTAAGCTTTCTAACTTACATACATGTGGATTAATAGGATGTTTGGCTGAAGGTACCAAAAGCAAAACTAGATTTTCCCATGTTAGGTATGAGCAGCAATGTGGGCAAGGTTTGGGGGTATATCTGAGGTGAAATGTTGGCTTCTTAAAAGAAAAACTTAAACTTCAGACCTTTTCTAAGACAAATTTTGTCTCAATTCTGTAATTTCATGGCTGCCTTGGTGCTTATTGGCATGGGGTGGGTAAAGAGCAGCAGGTTTTGGTTGTTTTGTGGATGATGCTGGTTGAGTTCTACCCAAAACTGCCCCAAAACCTCCTTGAATCTTGTGATTTAAGGGCAGATCTTTCTCTGGCACCATTTCCAGAGCCACAGGCTCTCTCCAGCAACAGGAAGAAATTCACCCAGAGGTGAACATCTATTAGCAAAAGCTGAAAACTCATAATCCATAGAAAAACCAGATTAATTTCCTGTTCCTTCCCAATTTAGCCTGGCAAACATTGTAACTTTCAGGGCAATGGCAATGACTCAGAGGCAATCAATCTTTATTAATGAAATCATAGGTGGTTTTTTGTGGTTGAAGGCTACTTTAGGCAATGCTTGTGCTTTTCAACATCACCAGGGGTTGGAAAAGTGTGGGGGGGATGGGAGAGGAAGGGAAGGAATCCACATTTTCCCCAGATAAAGGCAAAAATCAGTGGGAAAGGAATTTTAATTTTTGAGATTCCATAGGGATAGTCCAAACAATGGCAAACAAACAAGTGGCTCATGGTGTTCCTTTCATCCAGAGGGGACAGTGTGCAGGTGCCCAAACAGTCTGAATCTACTTACTGAAAGGGGAAAAAATTAGTAGGGAAAGGGTTTTTCTGCTCCTCTTTTTGGATAATATAAAGGTTGGGTTATTAGGCTGGTATAATGCAAAGCAAACATCAAAAAAAAAAAAAGGATTATTTATGATCCTGGTTCACTTGGAGTTTTTAAAAAACCCCATAAAATGATGTTGAGGGAGATGCTGCTTGGATGGGATCTTCGAGGCTGCTTATGGGGTGGTAATTGGGGTGTTTAATGAATGCAAACCAGGCATTTACACTGCAAAACCTCTCACACATCCTGTAAAGCTGTCGTTGGGAAGTGGATTTATTTATTTGGCAGCCTTCTAATTCAGCCTGCTGTTGACATAATGATTTGTGGCTGATTTGCAAACAAACTCAGTAATCCTTTTATTGTTCTATTAATTATATTATATTTTTCTTTGGCAATTAATAGAAAGCTTATCTTGTAACCATCAAAAGAACTTGTTCTGCATTTTCCCATCCTGGAAAATAAAAATGCCATGAAGTTAGAACTTGGTGTTGCAGGAGCTGATTGCCAGGCTACCAATATTAGATTTATTTTCTATAGATTAAAAATGTGTTTCAGAGGTAAAAAATGTAGTTTCACTCTCAGTTCTCTTTAAATTAGTTTCATTTTACTTCACTGATTAAATTAGTCCTTTCTGTGGGTATTAAGAAATACATTAAAAAAGCAACCTTAAATTCAGAAGAGAAAGGAAAATAATTTCCCTAAAGTTTATTTAGCATAACCTCCTCAAATTAAAATACTCTCCTGGGGGTTTTGACCATTTTTTAAAGACCTCCTGCATGCAAATAGGGTTTTTGCTCATGTAATGAAGGGAAGATGAGGTTTTTTACTATTTTTAAAAGATCTCCAACATGCAAATAGGGTTTTTGCTCATGTAATGAAGGGAAGATGAGGTTTTTTACTATTTTTAAAAGATCTCCAACATGCAAATAGGGTTTTTGCTCATGTAATGAAGGGAAGATGACACAGTCTTTCATCCCCCCCCCATCTCTGCATCTCCCCCCAGGTCTTATCAGCAGTGTGGGCTTATCTGGTGACAAAGGAGGAGTGGCAGTATTTGTCAGAGTGGCAAAGTTAAATGTCACTATGGATATTAGAGCTCTTTTTAGCTCTAAATTGAAATCTTGGGCTTATTTCTCTCTTTGTACAAACTCTCTGGTTTATTCTTGTTTATATTTTTATTTTTATTCAAAAGAAAAGTTCGTCCTGTTGGCTTCTATTGCTTTGCTGCAGGATATGGCCTTATGACAACTGGGGAAAAAAAATAGGAAACATAAATTATGATTTTTAAACTTACTGTGAAAGATCTTGGTTTATCTGCTTTCTTATCTATGCAATAGTTTTCAAATTAGGGAAAAGAAAACAATTAAAAAAACCCCTCATGGACTGTGAGGGATGTTTGCTTCCTGCTACTGATTTTTCATCAGAATATTGAGAGTTTTAAGGATTTTTTTTGTTTTTTAATGAAGCATACATTTATTTATATTAAAAAAGGATGCATTTGATTATGACACCAGGGAGTGTTGATGGAGAAGAGCAGGCTCTGGGTGAGTAGAAAAGCTCAGGAAGGTACAACAAGCAAGAGGGATGTGCATAGATTAGGCAGAATAATTTTACATTCCTTTGAAAATTATTTTTGTGGTGGTAGGAAGAGATTTCCCAGGAAAGAGTGTTCACAGCTGGGAAAACAGTTGCTACTTTGAAGATGCTTTTCCCAGGCAAAAGGCTCACGTCCCCAACTGGGTTTGGGATAAACAATACATGGTGTGTTTCTTACTTTTGTTGAAAGGAATTGGGTCTTCTTCTTCTTTCCATACTAACCAGCAAGAGCTTCATGCTAATTTTACTGTGTTTTTTTTTATTTTTTTTGTCTCAATCTGTACATGTTCAAAGCTAATTCTTTACTTTTATTGATGCAGCCAAGGTATTGCAGTGGTGAGGAGTTAGGGAGATACAATGTCTTTTCTTTTTCTCTTTAAAAGGGGAAATTCTGGGAAATGCTTCCTTTTCTTGGAGCCAGGACTTGACACTTCCTCTCTGCTTGGTGGTGAGACTTTCCTTGATGGTTCTTGTGAAGTTTCCAGTATGAATCCTTGCCTTCCTGACTTTCAAGATGGTCTTGGAGCAGTTGTTGAAGGCAGGACCTGAGACAAGGTCTGCTGGGCTTCATGTTGCCCAGCTCCAGTGAGGACACTAATTTCTGTCCTTTGGCAGTTATTTTGGGTTTTTTTTTTTTCCCTCCTGGGTCCAGGGCTTGGGGTTTTTTTTCCCCCCTTAGTTACAGGGGTGGCTTTTTTTTTTTCTCCCCTCCTTGGTTCCAGGGGTTGGGGTTTTTTTTATTTTTCTCCCCCCTTGGTTCCAGGAGTGGGTGTTTTTTGGGTTTTTTTTCTCCCTCCCTTGGTTCCAGGGGTTGGGGATTTTTTATTTTCCTCTGTTGGTTCCAGGAGTGGGGGCTTTTTTCTCCCCCTGGGTCCAGCATGAGCCCTCAAACTCATCACGGAGAAGGGCAGCATAAATGAAAACTGTTGGAAAAGGCTCAAATTGGGAAATGCAGAATTTGGTACAAAGCTCCCAAATATGTATAACTAAAGTTTTAACATCTTCTGTTCCCCTTGTCAAGAAGTGGAAGGTGTCAGCTTGAAAGGATGAATGTTTGCTGTGTTCTGATATAGGATAGAAACTGAAAAGGACTTTGAAAGGCAGTTATTTGTGACAGGGCTGGAAACATAAGGACACTGAGCTGTTGGAGCAGGTCCAGAGGAGGGCCATGAAGATGATGGGAGGGCTGGAGCACCTCTCTTCTGAGGACAGGTTGGAAGAGTTGGGGTTCTTCATCCAAGAGAACAGGGGGGACCTAAAAGGAGCTTCTCAATACCTGAAGGAAAAGGGCTACAGAAAGGCTAGGGTAGGACTTTTGAATAGGGTTCAGGATGGCAGGACTAGGAAGAATGGATGTAATTTGGAAGAGGGGAGATTTAGGCTGGAGAGGAGAAAGAAGTTCTTTGCTGTGAGGGTGGTGAGACACTGGAAGAGGTTGCCCAGAGAGGCTGTGGATGCCCCCTCAATCCCTGGAGGTGTTTAAGCCCAGGCTGGGTTTTGTTCAATATTACCTGGTGTAGTGGGAGGTGTCCCTGCCCATGACTGGGGGGGGTTGGAACTGGATGATCTATGAGGGCCCTTCCAACCCAAACCTTTCTATGAAGCTTGGAAACGTGCACAGTTTAATATATTGAGTGCCTGATGTCTTTGTTACTTCCTCCTCATTGCTCTTGCAACTGTTTTATTAATGTGTTAAAAAAACCACCAACCTTAAAATGGCTCAGAGTTGGATATTTGAAATATGTTTATTTTAAAAAGTTCTCTCTGTCCTTCATAGAATGCTGCTGCTTTTTTGAGCAGTACAGGAATCTGATAGTAGGGTTTCTTAGAAAATAGAGATTACTGTGGACTGATGGATTAGTTTTAGAAATATAT
>VZTY01030058.1:0-19836 GCA_013400935.1 Turnix velox | reverse complement strand
AATGTAGATTTTCTTAGAAAATAGAGATTACTGTGGACTAATGGATTAATTTTAGAAATATATTTTTAAAATATTAAAAAAAAAAAGCTGTTAAGAGTGTGATGGCAGCTGCCACAACATGAATGAGAAACTAGAATGAGTTTCCTCCTCCAAAATACCTTTTGTGCTCAGATGTAATGTTGAGAACCACATGAAAGATGAGTGTATATCTGGATGTTAATTAATTACAGCACAGATAGCATGGCTCTTGGGTGTTAGATCAAAGCCAGAAGATTAATAAATCCTTGGAAAGTGCTTGACTGTTACATTCAGCAGGTAATTAGAAGAGGAAAGGAATCCTTTGGCTTCTCAGTTGTCTGAAATGAGGAGCACAATGCTCCTCACCAGGGGAAACCTCTGGCTTGAAGAACCAGTCTCTGGTTTTGGATGCATTTACCTGTTTCTAATTGAATCTTGCAAGAGTTCTGTAGGACATCAAGCAGAAGGTCATCAACTGACTTTTTATTAAATTTCTCAGCATTATCTTGATCATTTTGCATCTGCAGTCAGGGTGTTTGCCAAGAGCACACAGACAGGAGGGAAGACAAAGCTCTTCTCCCACCATCTTCAGGTTTGAAGCATCCAAATCTGTCCAGAGAATGTACCAGAAGCTTAGGGCTGCATCATCTAAGGGTTATCTAAGAGAACAGAAAATCTTATGTGGGGAAAATAAATGCTTTTAATCACAGTCCTTTTCTACCTTTCCATTGTGTACTGACTCATGTTCATCCACTCTTTGTGGACTCGGAGCAGACTTGGGAGCCTTCATGTGCCTCCCTGGCTGGTTCTTTTGCCTAGTTATCTTTGCATTAAACATTTTTTTCCTGTTTTATAAATGAAAATCCCATCCTTCATGGCTATCCTTAGGTCCACGTGCTTGATTTTCTCAATGCATTTTAAGAAACTGATTTGTTTCAATGGTAAAAGTTTACTATGCTTCATTTAAAGCATGGTGCCTGCTTTACAAAGACTTGTCCAGGTGAAGTTGTCACCTGCTTTGGTCTTAGGGGTGTTTTGGTCTTACAGCTTGTGTAATAAAATCTTCTGAACAAGACTCAGGTGGTTTCATTCAGGAGAAACTCAAACCTAGTCCGTGCTTTGCTTACAAGAATTCAAAGGTTTCTGTAGTCAGGTAAAAGTTTACTTCTCTTTCATACTTCTGAATGGGACAAGAATGAAAGGAAAAGAATCTGATTTGCCATTATATTTTCATTGAGAGAACTCTAGGAAAGGAAATCCATCCATCTCCTCTGTTTCTGGTCAAGTCAGTTGATTTCTTGCTGTAAAAACAGCCTTAACTCTGATTTCTAAGGAGAATTTAAGAATATTTGAATAATTTTCTTGTTTCTCTAGTATTTTGTTTCCCAAATTTCTGAGGTCCTTCCAGAAAGCACATTTCATGCCATTTGGAGAGCTTTGAAGCTTCTAAATTTTAGACCTGCAGCTGAAGTGAGTTGGGACTTACCAGCCAAGCTGCTGCTTTGAAAAGGTTTATCCTTCTACCTTCAACGTTTGGCTTGGTCCTACAAGATGTCTAGGACATTGCTCCATGCTCTCTACAGGGTTGCTGTACCTAGGGCTTAAAAATCACATTTTATTCACTTCTCTACAAGCCAACTTGGCCACTTTTATCTATGTCTGGAGACCAGCAACCTTTCTTATTTGAGCTACAAGCAAAATCATAGAGTTGGAAGAGACCTTCCAGGGCCATTTAGTGCCACCCCCTGCAGTGACAGGGACATCCTACACTAGATGAGGTTCCTTTGAGCCTCAGCAAGCCTGGCCTTGGATGTCTCTAAGCTTGATGGGATCTCCACCACCTCTAAGGGCAGCTTGGGCCAGTGTCTCCCCATCCTCATGGGGAAGAACTGCTTCTTCCTGTCCCTAACCCAACTTTGCTCTAGCTTCAAACCATTGTCCCTTGTTTTATTGCTCCATGCCCTGGCAAACAGCCCCTTCCCAGCTTGGGAGGCCACCAAAACCAACCATCTGTCAAGGTGTTGGTTAATGTATGGTGACGGATAATAGGATATGAATAATTGTGGCTAATAGCAGAGGAGGAGGAAGAGCTGTGTGTGATGCAATGCTGGGAGATTTTTTGCCCAGCACCTCCCTCTGTGCAGGCAAAGCTTGGCAGTGTTGGCATCTTTCTTGGGAGAAGAGAGATATTTGTTGTCCTACAGGGGGAAAAAATGTGCTTAAATGTCATTTTTTTCCCTTAGCCTGTGATTGCCTCACGTGCAGGGGCTGCTGCTGAGTCCACCCTGCAGTTCCTGTTCCAGGGGCAGGAATATTTACTATCTATTTCTAACTACTTCAAATTCAACCATCATCTTGTGGCCTTTCTGTTTACAGGTCAAGTCTTTTGTGGCCAAAGCTTCCACTAGGAAGCTTGGAGTATTTCGTGAGAAATATGAGTGGAATCAATCCTTTCCCTGTTTTCTTTATTGCTCAGGAACTTTATTGGGTTTTGTTTTGGTTTTTTGGTTTTTTTTTAATGCCTGTGTTTAAAAATCCTTTAAAATCTGTTCATCTGCTGGTTAATTTGGATGTGACACAGGAAAATGGCACGAAGGATCTTGTCCTGCAGAGTTCTGTGAGTCAGCAAGCAGGGAGTGAAATGGGGCTGTTCACTTGGGGGATGCAGCAAGTGATGCTTTAATAAGCATTAATAACCTTGCACAAGGATCTCTAGGAATTTCCATCTTCCTCTGAGCAGTAACCTGTGCTAAACATCCATCAGATTAAATCCCCGAGTATTTTTCTAGCAGAAATTAAACCTGCTTGCTCTCAAGTGTGTGGTGCTGAGGTTTGGTTTGTCTAATTTTTTTCAAATCAACACCTTTAACTCAGAAAAGTTAAAGAAAAGGCTCAGAAAAGGCTTCTGGTTTCTGCAGGTGGGGCTAGGTGTTGGCCAAATATGACCCTTCATCAATCCCTTATCAAACTTGCCATTAAGTAAGTTCTTCTTTTTTTTGAGTCTTGGGCAAGCCTCAAAAGCCAGAACCTTTTGCTGCTGTGAAGCACTTTTGAGATGAAAATGTGGTTACAGATGATTTCTGATCTGATTAGGACCTGGTGTCAGTAGCAGATTACATTTATGAGACCAAACCTCCGCACTCTGCTAGATTTTATATAAAAACTAAAAAAAAAAAGGTGGAAGACAGCTGGAATACAGTGACAACAGTGCTGTGTAGTTCTTAGCAAAATCATTCATCTTAACATATTGGGATGAAGAAAAATCTATATTTTTCTGCATCTGTAATGATTTTTTTTGTTCTCCCCACTGTTGTGGCAGCTTTGTTATTTCATTATAAACATCAGCAAAGTTTATAATCGGGTTATGCCTAGAGCCTGCCTAACTTGATAAATAAACCTTTCCCCCTCTTTTTGTCATTCCTACGTGTTTAATGCAAAATAAAAGCTCCTTCAGTGCTCAGCTTTTAATGATCCTGCTCACAATTCGATACAAATCCCCACTAAAACATCAGCATCTTGTGAAAGTCTTGTAAAAACACTTTGAATATAAACTTCTGATACTAAGGGTGATGCAATATATATATATACAGAGAAAAAAAAATGCACTTTTCTGTTAGTAGCAAGCACTTTGTTCACTATTTGCACAACTTGAGGGTTGTGTGATTTGCACAACTTGAAGGTTGTGTGGGTTTGGTTTTTTGGGGGGGGGGGTAAGCTGCTAGGTCAGACTTCTGACTGCTCGTTGCTGTCTGGGATGACAGAGGAGAGGGCAGCCTGGCAGAAACGCCTGAGGGTGGACATCTTGGCTTTCTGCTGGATGTAGAGCCTCAGCTTGTCCCTGAAAGTCTCCCCCAAGAAGCTGTAGATGAGGGGGTTCAGGCAGCTGTTGGAGAATGCCGCCAGGTTCACAATGTGCCCGGTCAGAGGGTAGTCATGGCGGAAGGAAGGGCTGCCAGAGGAGATGGCTTTGTTTTGCAGGAGCTGGACACTGATGAAGACATTCTCAGGCAGCCAGCAGATAAAAAAAACCAAGACGACCACAAAAATCATCCTCAGAGCCTTCTGCCTTCTCAGCCTCAGGCTCCGGTGCTTGTGGGCTTTGATGAGGACTCTGACGATTAAGGAGTAGCAGAGGCCTATGACCACGAAGGGGATGATGAAACCCAAGGTGATTTCCAACCACTGGATCTCTTTGACATCTGCAAAGCAAAAATAAACCTCCCCCGTGTGCTGGAGGTGCACGGCTGTGAAGGGGACCAAAGCTGCTGAGATGGAAGCCATCCAGATGAGGCCACAGCTCAGCCTGGCGTGCTGCATGGTGCGGAAGAGGTTGGACCTCATGACTTTAGCCAGGGCCAGGTACCTGTCAAAACTCATCCAGGTGAGGAAGAAGATGCTGCTGTACATGTTGATCTGGAGGAAGAGGGACATGAAGGTGCAGATGATGGTGATGTCGTAATACTTCTCGTCCAGGTTAAAAACCTCAATGAGGGAATCTGCCACCAAAATGAGGTCGGCCACAGCCAGGTTTATGAAGTAAAGGTCTGGGATGGTCATTTTTTCCCGAAAGCTTATGTTGACAACCAGTATGAGAATGTTGCCTACAAAACCAATGGGAAAGAGAAAGATGGTGTAAAGACAGGACAAGAAAAGCCCAATGACATACTGGTGGTGCTCGGATCTGTCAGCCAGGCTCTCGTTGCACAGAGGGGATCCACTGAGGTTGAAGGTTGTGCTGTTGCACAGAACAGAGGCAGAATAAGTTCCCATGGTTAAAACACCTGCAGGAGAGATTATTTGTACTCACAGTGTGGTGGCAGTGACAAAAAAATGGCTTTTTGGTGGCTTTCAGTGAAGTTGGGAGAGAACATTTTGCTTGGCGGCAGGGAAAGGATGTAGGATTTTATATTTGAGATCAAAATTCTTAAGGAAAAAAATCAAAATCAACTGAAACACACCAGTACAAATAGGAAAGCTTTTTATACAGGCTGTTATATACATTGCCAAGGGGAGGATCTGCAGTTCCTTGGTGCCTTTTATCATTATCTTGGATCTCTTTTAAGTTGAAAAAGCTTTTCATTGGTGCCGTTTCTTTGCCCCGGTTGGGAGGCAGCAGAATTTTAGCTCCTTTTTTTTTTTTTCTCATAAAAATCATCGATGCACATCCTCAGACCTGCAATTTGCAAGTGGGAAAAGAAAAAAAGATTAATCTCTTATTTTTTCCAGCTTCGTCCTTCTGCTCACTTATATTCATGGCTTGGGCTTTTGGAGAGGTGATGTTGGAAAATACATGGAAAAAGTTTAGGAAATCTATAAAAAGGTTGAGTTGAAACACCTTAAATTTGTTATAGACACCTTAAATTATGTCCCCATCAGGGGTTTCTTATTGAAAAGCAGTTTAGCCCACAAAATTATATCTATTTTCTTATATAGATACATATAAAAAGTTATAGATATTAAAAAACCCCTCTATTTGTTTCCTTATCATCTTAGAAGGCTCTTAAACAGCAGAGTTTGTGGCTGAGAAGTCAAAGGAGATGAAAAGCAGTTGGTTGCTTTGCTTTTGGAGGGGAAGGAGAAGGCAGATTGCAGAGATGAGGGGAAGACAAGCAACATACTGATTTATACCCTCATTATTACACTCAATTTGCTTTTCTTTGGCATTAATTAAGCTGCCCTGACTTCCTGATGGGGATGGAAAACAGCAGTGAACTGCTCTGTTTGCTCACAAAGGCTGAATGTGATGGCTGGAAGTTTATTTAAAAGATTAAACAATCAAGGGAAAGACAACCCAAACAAAAAAAACCAGCAAGAAAATTATAACCCAGGGGTCTTTTTGTGTTTCACTTGAAATATTTCAACTTTAATCTTCCCCTGGCCGCCTGTCTTCTCGATTTTTAATTGCATTAAAGCATCTTAGAAAAAAAATTAAATTGTTTACTAGTGAAATTCATGTGTTTTTTTACACATTTTAATGACATAAACCCTGCTGATTTACAGTCTGAGGGATAGAATTGGGGTGATGGAGTCAGAAATAAAGCTCCGAGTTCACTTAAACATATCCAAGCTCCCAGAAACAGCGAGCAGAGACTTCAAGATTAGCTTTTCCAAGGTTTTTATTTCTTAATTAAATAAGAATAAATATGCAGCAGCTCTATCTTGAAGTGTTTTCCTAGTGTAAATCTCTAAGCTAAAATCTCTATGTGAAATCACATCCCTTTAAAGAAGTTGTGGGGTTTGTTTCGGGCAGGAGCTGTTGACACAACACCCTTTTTATTTCCCAAATAGGAATTAAATAGAATTAAATATAATTTTAAAAAAAATCAGTTGTCATCTAAGAAAATGGCTGTAAAAGGTCAGTCTGTGTTTGGCCTTTTAGATAGAATTAAAATCCCCCAAAACCCCGGCTTTATAGGTAACAACAGGTTGGGAATTTCTTTATTTTACCTTAATTCCATGTCTCCAGAGATGATTTTTTTTTCTGTTTTCCTCCAGATGCCAAAGGCTTGATCCTGGTTTGGGAATGTTCTCAATGGATCTGTCACCATCCACTCCCTAAAAACTGGAATTTAGCTGTGCCAAGCTGCTCCCTGTGCCACCTGTTGATGAGTTAGTGGGGGAAAAAATCCTATAAAAGTCCATCCTGGCTTCAAAATGCCTTAAATAAAGGCAAGTTTACAGCAGGGAAACGCCGGTCTTGCTGCGTGTCCTCGGCAATAAAAGAAGCTTTATAGATTCCCAGGGTTCTTCTAATTTGTGTGCAGTTGAAGTGCTGCTCAACAGCCTTATAAGGCTGGAATTAACCCCCTTTCTGCTGGTTTCTTTTTTGTTAGAACCAGCTTGAGCATCTTTTCTTTGGGATTTAGTTTTCTTTTGCCTGATGGTCATTGTTTCCACTCCCCAGCATTCTCACTAATAATTTTTTACTGTCCAAACCTCAAGAAGTGATTTATTTGCAAAGTATAACTAAGCTTATTTTATATAGATAAAAAGCAGTAATTATGTGGTTTTATATTATTATTTTTTTTAAGCCTTTGGACAATCTAAAGGGAATTAATTGGCCTGGGAGAAATCTAGCAGCTGAGGAGGGTCATTTGCTGAACTGAGAATATAAATTTTAAGGTTTCCTACCTTCAAGTGGGTCCCATCTTCCCTGGATTGAAATTTTCAGGTGTGCATCCTCATCCTCCTGCTTCTTAACCCTGCTCAGCTCAAAATAATGTGGATAAAGCTTATTTTGCAGGCAACATGGAGCTTCAGTCTTGCCTAAAACCTCCCAGAAGTGCAGGTGGAGTTTTGCATTTCATTATTTGGAGGGGAGGAGGGAGGGAAGAGAGGAAAAACCTCCTTGATGTTTCCAGACACAGCACCTACTGGTGGCCAGAATTCCCAGAACAGGAAGAAAATTAAATATTTCTTTCTTTTTTTATAAGAGAGAACTGTGTAATTTGCATGAATTGCTTTTGATGATCTTAATCTGATACCCAGATGTGAAGTGCCATCTGTGGCCCTGCTGCAGGAAGGGGATGAGTTGGATTTTTGGCATTTAAGCTTTTAGGATGCTCATTTTATGGCTTCAGAAGCAATTAATAGGCCATTATGATGTGTTTTTAAATTATTTTTAGGACTTTAATATATGTTTAGATTAGAAATATGGGTATTTATTGTTTTTGGATTATAAAAACCCATCAGAGGGTTCTGATAAAAGAATCCATGAAGCAAACATTCACTCTAATGGTGGCTTTGACAGCAGAAGACACTTTGCCTCTAGTGCCATTGAAGCAAATCCATATTTTGCTGGTTTCTTTTAACAGCCTGTGCAAAGAAACACAGGATTTTGGCAATGATGATGATTTTATGCAGTGTCTCTTCCTAAATTTCTCTGGAATAAACTATTATGGGATCATGGAATGGTTTGGGTTGGAAAGAACCTTTAAAGATCTAGTTCCAGCTCCTCTGCCATGAGCTGAGGGTTTTATTCTTTAGCTTAAAGTGGAAATTAGGCTGTTAGAGCAGATCTCTGTGGGTGGAATGACTTTGGGCAGTGTCCCTGGGGTGGTGGGGACAGAGCCTGTGGCAATTTGCTTTGAGCTGTGTCCAAACACCGTTGTGTTGGAGGATGGGAATTATTGTCCTTTTAGGAAAAACCTTAAAACCTTGTGACACTGGCTTTGAAAGGTCTTGATTTTCTTGCTCTCCTAAAGCCTGGTATGATGAAGAGTCTTTATTGTTGTTGGGTGGGAGATCATGTGGTTTTGCTGTTCTTAATCCCAGCCTTCAGGAGGGATTTTTCATTTGTCCTTTGGCCACAACCCCAACTCCTGGGTGTCACTTCTTTGTAATTATAGAAGGCCCTGATCCAATGGTCAGCCTGTCTGTCTGCCCTTGTTTTCTAGGCTGTCAGCTGATTTTTCTCCTTTTTTTCTATTAAAATATATAATTCTGAGTACAAACTGCCCAATTTGAACCCACAATGAGGAAATATTTTGCCATACTTTTGTAATTCTCCGTAGAAAAAACTCACCAAGCAGCTGGTTTTCCTGCTGGTAGAACTGGGGAGCATGAGAGGCCAATCCTAGCATTATTAGGCTGTATTATTACATTATTAAATTAAAATTAGTGAGCTCTGTGTCTCACTAAATATTTTATGAGCTGATCATGTGAATTCTCTGATTGCTGTTCCCTAAAAGGGATGACAGCACCTTCAGGCTCTTGTTTGTGCTAGTCAGTGATTATATCCCAGATGAATCTGTCTTAATCTTGCTGTTTTCTCACCTCTATGATCTATAAAACGTTTAAAAACTAAATTTAGCAGCTGCTGAATGTTGTCCCCTTTCTCTATTTCCCCATCAGCAGCTGATGCTTGGCAGGGACACCACAGGGAGTGCCTTAATCTGTAATTAATGATCTGGATTTGGTATTAAAGTTCTGCTTCTTAATTTAATATTAAAAATGTACAGAATTTGGACCACAAAAGTTTTGCATAGTGAAAGGAGGTTTGTGGCAGGACTTCAGGCTCCATCCAAGTCCAGTTTAAAATTAAAATTTGCTAATAATTGGGCTTTTTTTTACTCTGGTTGCTCAGTCTGTCAATCCTTTGCTGGACACACATCCTGTGGAAGTGAAACACACTCTCTCGTCAATCAGAGAGTCAATTTGCCATGCAAATATGGTGTAAAATATAAGAGCTGCTACTTTTTTTGGGATCCATGTGGAACCTTCAGGCTCCTCACAAGTGCATTATACTGATTTCCTCCCCATGATATCAGTTTCCAGCCGAGGGAAACTGAGTGGGTTTTCTTTTTGGCACCTTTAGCAGTAACTCGGGAGTCAAACAATGTAATATTTAGTCTTTCATCCTCAAGTATAAAATAGATGGAGGAAGTGGAAAAGTAGAATCCAGCTGCTGTTTGGGCAGGGTTCCAGCTGAACTCCTAACATGCAGTTGGTTTCTGTTTGGGTTTTCTCCCCCATTTTGCGCTATTTACTGCTTTAAGTGTGCACTTGCAGCCCAGAAGGACAACACAGTCCTGGGCTGCATCAAGAGAAGTGTGGCCAGAAGGTCAAGGGAGGGGATTTTGCCCCTCTGCTGGGTTCTGGTGAGACCCCAACTGGAGTTACTGTGTCCAGTTCTGGAGCCCTCAACAGAAGGAGGACATTGAGCTGTTGGAGCAGGGCCAGAGGAGGGACATGAAGATGCTGAGAGGGCTGGAGCAACTGCCTTCTGAGGACAGGCTGAAGGAGTTGGGGTTGTTGAGCCTGGAGAAGAAAAGGCTCAGGGGGGACCTCAGAGGAGCTTCTTAATACCTGAAGGAAGGGGGCTACAGAAAGGCTGGGGTAGGACTTTTGAATAAGGTCCAGGATGGCAGGACTAGGAGGAATGGATGCAAATTGGAAGAGGGGAGATTAAGGCTGGATCTAAGAAAGAAGTTGTTCACTTTGAGGGTGGTGAGACCCTGGAAGAGGCTGTGGATGCCCCCTCAATCCCTGGAGGTGTTTAAGGCCAGGTTGGATGAGGCACTGAGCAACCTGATCCAGCAGGAGGTGTCCCTGCCCATGGCAGAGGTTGGAACTAGATGATCTTGAAGGTCCCTTCCAACCCAAACCATTCTATGATTTTCACCTGATGTTCCTCTCTGGTCTCCAGGAGAGCCCCAATTTCTCTTGTGAACTCGGGCGCCTCTTTTATTTGCCTCAGACTGTTCTGGGCTGCCTTCTCTGTTTTTTTAGTGAATATTTTATTAAATGTGATCCTTCCAAGCCATTAGACTTTGGACTTGTGAACAAACTTCACCAAGAATGGCTTTAACCATTAATTGCTGTGAGTCCTTAAAGCAAAGTTGAAGCTGTGAATACATTAGCAAAAAGCTTTCCTTCTTGCCCAAAATTTTAATTAGCCATCCTCTTGGTCTTTCACAAAAGAGCTACAGCTCTCTCCTTGATGGACCAACCTTCCCATTCACTTGAAAGAATTGTCTTTATTTATACAAGAATGCAGACAAAAACCTTAAAGGATCCAATAAAAATAAAGAAGGAAAAGAGAAAGGAGAAAGAAATACTCATTTTGTGTGTATCATACATTAAAAAAATATATAAATAAGTATTACAGGCTTACAGCATGGCATATTATTTCAGGATTAGAATGGATTCTCAAGCCATAATTCACTGCTGCTGCTACTGTAATTTCCCCAAAGTTATAAAAACAAATTATTTGTAGGGTAAGAAGTCAAAAAGAGGAAGAACTCCCAAGAGAAGGATTTGGCTGCCAGTTTTTTACATTGATATTACTATAAAAAAAGCACTTTTGTGACAACAGTCCTGCTCTTTCTACTTGGCTTTGATGTAACACTTGCCAACAGGCTATTTATATATATTTTACCATATATATTTTATGGTTTTATGTGTATTTTTATGAAAAAGCTCCCTGGTGATCCAAGATCCCATGTACTTTCTCATAAGTCACTGCAAATACTAGAACTAAGTGTCTCTTTTCCTTCCACCAATTGTAAGATGCTCCAGGTTTGGGAAGAAAAGGTTGAGATGAGGTGGTCCAGGTTTGGCAAGAAGAGGTCGAGGCCAGGTGGACCAGGTTTGGCAAGAGCAGGTTGAGGTGAGGTGGCCCAGGTTTGGGATGAGCAAGTCAAGGTCAGGTGGCCCAGGTTTGGCAAGAAGAGGTTGAGGTCAGGTGGTCCAGATTTGGGAAGAACAGGTATAGGCCAGGGGGACCAGGTTTGGCAAGAGCAAGTTGAGGTGACGTGGTCCAGGTGTGGCAAGAAGAGGTTGAGCCCAGGTGGACCAGGTTTTGCAAGAGCAGCTTGAGGTCAGGTTGCCCAGGTTTTGGAAAGAGCAGGTCGAGGCCAAGTGGTCCAGGTTTGGCAAGAAGAGGTTGAGCCCAGGTGGCCCAGGTTTGGCAAGAGCAGGTGGAGGTCAGGTGGACTAGGTCTGGGATGAGCAGGTCGAGGCCAAGTGGTCCAGGTTTGGCAAGAAGAGGTTGAGCCCAGGTGGCTCAGGTTTGGCAACAGCAGGTGTAGGTCAGGTGGACTGGGTTTGGAATGAGCAGGTCGAGGCCAGGTGGACCAGGTTTGTCAAGAGCAGGTCCAGGCCAGGTGACCCAGGTTTGGGATGAGCAAGCAGGTCGAGGTCAGCTGGATCAGGTTTGGGATGAGCAGGTCAAGGTGAGGTGGCCCAGGTTTGGCAAGAGCAGGTTTAGGCCAAGTGATCCAGGTTTGGCAAGAAGAGGTTGATGCTAGGTGGACCAGGTTTGGGATGAGCAGGTGGAGGCCAAGTGGTCCTGCTTTGGCAAGAAGAGGTCGAGGCAAGGTGGCCCAGCTTTGGTAAGAAGAAGTTGAGGTCAGCTGGCCCAGGATTGGCAACAGCAGGTGGAGGTGAGGTGGTCCAGATTTGTGTTGTAAAGAAGGCACAATGGTCCTCTATTGAAGTAACCAAAACCAAACCCTACAAACTAAAGAAGTGAAGTTCCTTGACAGTTCTCCTGACCAGCAGGTGTTACTGGGACCTGCTTGCCTGGTTGGTGGTGGCCACTGGTATTTCCACATGGTTGCTGGCCACATTTCCCCTTCTGCAGTGTTGTAGGACTCGGAGTATCTCCTCCTGGCAGGGTTTATGGAGCAGCAGGATGAGGCCCAGGCTGATGCAGCCCTCACAGAAGAGCAGGATTTCAGAGATGTTCAGCACCAGCTCACTCTTGGAAGTCCCCAGGCTCTGCTGGAGCTTGAGGGTGGTCCTGGAGAGGAGCATGATGTTATAAAAGAGTCGGAAGATGAACATGGTGAGGTTGATGAGGTAGACCACGAGGTAGGAACGAAGGTGCTGGGGTAAGGTTGGAACATCAGGAGGAGCTGCTTTAGCCAAGAGAAGGATAAAACAAGTGATCTGGGACAATGATGGGATTCCAAACCCAAAGGTGAACTTAACAATCTCATATTCAGGCCAGGCAAATAAGGGGTCTAACTGGCAATCTGCTTCCAAGTGGTAATTATCAGTGCCCACCAGTAACACCACAGCCAGGGACAAGCAGAAAGAGGACCCCAGGATGATGCCAATGCTCAATATGGGTTTATGGGTTCCACCATTGAGGACAATCCTGGGTGGAAACCTTTCCAGCAGCAGGATGAGAAGCATCACCATGAGAGCATACTGAGAGTTGAAGTAGGTGAGGTTGAAGAAGAAGGACAGCACACTGCAGACTAGGTGGGTGGCTGTCACATAGTCAGGTCGGGGGATGACAGTGAATGAGAGGAGAACCATGATCATGTTGCTGATGGTGAAGTGGAGAAGGAATAAGTCCACGTTTTCTATGACTTTGTGCCTTAAGTAATTCTTTATGAAAATAACCAAGATGCAAATGGCAGCTATCAACCCTGCTGGCACAAAGAGGGCAATGTAGCAGTGCATGAGCCTGGAGATGATGTTCTGGGATGCAATGAAGGCTTCAATCTCTTCTGGGGAGGAGAAATCCAGGTTCTTGCTTGGGTACCTGATCCAGCTCATGTTGTGCGGACTCATCCTTCCTTCCTTCCTTCCTTCCTTCCACACCGTGCTTCTCGCCTGTTTGGTGGGGTTGGGAACTGAAATGGAAAAAGGTGAATTTTAAATTAGATTGTAATGTTTCTAATTTGTGCATTAATTGAAGTATAGAATCTCAGTGTGTTGAGTTAGAAGAGCCCTTCCAAGGCCATCCAGTCCCACCCCCTTGCAGTGAGCAGGGATGTAGAATCATGGAATTATAGAACAGTTTGGGTTGGAAGGGACCTTCAAGATCATCCAGTTCCAACCCCCCTGCAATGGCAAGGGACACCTCCAACCAAACCAGGTTGTTCAACAACAACCTTAAACACCTCCAGGGATTGAGGGGGCATCCACAACCTCTCTGGGCAACCTCTTCCAGTGTCTCACTACCCTCACAGCAAAGAACTTCTTCCTTAGATCCACCCTAGATTTCCCCTCTTCCCATTTGCATCCATTCCTCCTAGTCCTTCCATCACATATCCTATTCAAAAGTCCTACCCCAGCCTTTCTGTAGCCCCTTCCTTCAGGTTTTGAGAAGCTTCTCTGAGGTCCCCCCTGAGCCTTCTCTTCTCCAGGCTCAACATCCCCAGCTTCTTCAGCCTGGCATCAGAGGTGAGATGCACCAGCCTTCTCACCATCTTTGTGATCTTCTCTAGACCTGTTCCAACTGCTCATCCTGCAGTAGGTGAGGTTGCTCAGAGTCTCAGCAAGCCTGGCCTTGGGTGTCTCCAGTGATGGGGCCTCCACCACCTTTCTGGGCAACCTGGGCCAGTGTCTCACCACCCTCATGGGGACCATCTTCTTCCTCATGTCTCATCTAGGATGGAATTATGAAGCATTTGGACAAGGCACTGAGCAACCTGGTGTAGTGGGAGGTGTCCCTGCCCATGGCAGGGGGGTTGGAACTAGATGATCTTTAAGGTCCCCTCCAACCCAAACCATTCTAGGATTCTATTTGTGTTCATTTCCAGCAAACCTGAGTCATGTTTTTAGCCAGAGATACTTTCTTTTTTTTTCTCTGGTTCCTGTTTTCACCACCAACCCTCATCTCTCTCATGATAGCAATGGGATATCAGGTCTGGTCACACTGGTGTAGGTGGGCGGTGGGGAGAGCTGGTGGTGGGTGAGGAAGGAGCTGGTGCCAGGGTGAGGTGGAGCCACTTTGTTTTCCTCCCATATTGCTAAAAAAAGACCAGCTATAGCCACAAAATAGCTTTGCTGGGTGGGAATTGTCCCATAATTTGAACCCAGGGCAGAGATAATGACAATGTGAGGCAGGAGGCACATCCCCTTTCTCTGCTTTAGTTCTGTCATGCTAAAAATTTGCCTTTCAGAAAGGCAAAAATTAAGGGGGATGTTTAAGAACTGTCAAGAACAAACTGCTTTCAGATCAAAACATCTTTATGCATTAATAACACTGTCATTTCTAGATGTAGCTGCTGCATAAAACTACCAAAAAAAAAAAGGAAAAATGCCTGTCTGCTTGCTGGAATTGGAGAAAATTATTACATTACAAGCCTTTTGATAAAGTTTTAGTGAAGAGCATTTGTTTTACAGCTGAGAGATAAATCCCTGAAAATAGGGAGTAATATGGATAGGCTGGTGGCTGTAATGACTCTGATATGTTGAAAAAATAATCATGCCACCCTCCAAATGTTTGGAGGATGCTTTTTTTTTTTTCTTAATGCCAAAAAACCTCAGTAAGAGAATATTATGTGTACTGATGAAAAACTGCCCTGGATGTATCATTTTTACAGACCACCTAAAAGCATCATTAACTCACATTCTAAGAGAAAATCTCTCTGCACCTTGCACTGGTGCAGAAAATATTGTCTGTGTTTAGTTGCAAAGAAAGATATTTTTAAAGATAATGAACTGTTTCTAATGAGCATTGAGCAACCTGGTGTAGTAGGATGGATTTAAGAAAGAAGTTCTTTGCTGTGAGGGTGGTGAGACACTGGAAGAGGTTTCCCAGAGAGGCTGTGGATGCCCCCTCAATCCCTGGAGATGTTTAAGGCCAGGCTGGATGAGGCACTGAGCAACCTGGTGTGGTGGGAGGTGTCCCTGCCCATGGAAGGAGGGTTGGATCTGGATGATCTTGGAGGTCCCTTCCAACCCAAAGTGTTGTATCATTTTAGATTTTTACAGTGTTGAATGTTGCTTCTGGGGAAAAAGAAACCTCCCTTCACAAGGTTTTCCTATTCACAGAGTTCTTAATTTTGTGTTAGAATAGAATTTAGTGATTTTATTTGCTTTTACTGTGTGCAAAGCTGCCCTGCACAAGGCAGTTGAGTTCTCCTAAGGAAGGTTTCTCTACACTGTATCCAGAGGGATAATCATAGGATGGTTTGGGTTGGAAGGGACCTTCAAGATCATCTAGTTCCAACCCCCCTGCCATGGGCAGGGACACCTCCCACCACACCAGGTTGCTCAGTGCCTCATCCAGCCTGGTCTGAAACACCTCCAGGGATTGAGGGGGCATCCACAGCCTCTCTGGGCAACCTCTTCCAGTGTCTCACCACCCTCACAGCAAAGAATTTCTTTCTTCTCTCCATCCTAAATCTCCCCTCTTCCAATTTGCATCCATTCCTACTCATCCTGCCATCCTGGACCCTATTAAAACTCCTACCCCAGCCTTTCTGTAACCCCCTTTAGGTATTGAGAAGTCACTATGAGGTCCCTCCTGAGCCTTCTTTTCTCCATCCTTTTCCATGAAAGGGATTTGATACCAACTCTTTTGAGTGAAAATAACTTTAAATTGGTAAAAAAACCCCAAGTTCATAATGATGCATGAATGTTTTAAAGCCCTGTTCATTATAGATAAGTCCATGCCTTAATGCTCTTTGACAGTTCATTTGTGGCTGTTACCTCTGACACCACTTCCCATTTCTTGATATTTCTAATCTCTCCTTCCAAATTCCAATCCTAATACCAGTTTTAATTAGGGCAGTTGACTTATCAAAGGGGCTGTGATTAAGGCTGTATATAATCTTACACAATTAGAATTTCATTTCTATAACACAGTATCGAGTTAGCTTTTTGATTCAGCAGCAGTTCTTTGTCCCCCTTTATGAAAGATGGATTTTCTTCCTTTTTTTTTCTGGAAAAGGTGGGGTTTTTGGAGTGGTCCCACTGCAGGAAGGACAGGGAGGTGCTTGGTTAGACGTGGATTCACAGGTGGCTTTTGGTTTGCTGGTGCTTCTGGTCAAAGCTGGCTTGATGATTGGACTGAATGAGCTCAAAGGTCCTCCCAGTTGGATTTCATGGCCCAGTTTGGGGCCATTCCATGGTTCTGGGAGGGGCAGTGGGCACTGGTCAGCCTCTGGCTGAGATCTCACCATAAGTAGGATGGTCAGAAATGAAATTCAGCTGATAATTTCACACGCTGTGCATCCTTCCTTCATGTGGATTCACTTTCTGTTCCTTTTCTTTTCCTCTTTCTGAGCCTATTTCCTCACCACCACTCTGCCTTTTGAGTCAGCAGTTAAAGCAAATAGATTTTATTTTGTACATCCTGCAAGGTTTTTTTTTTAAATTTCCAAGATCTATTGCTGAGTAAAGGATCACGGTATTGAGAAGACAAATTTAAAAACAAAAATTTGAGATAAGACATCTTTAAATAGGGAGAGGACCCACTCTCTGAGATCTCCTCCTTGTTTTTGGTCCCAGCTTTGATGCTTAACTGGTTTCAAGGAAAATTCTGTTTATTTAAGGTTTGTAAAGAGGAGCTAAAGTGGGGATTTTCTCCCCAGCAGCCAGAACTTTTCCTCTCCAAAAGCTTTGGCAGTGCAGTCTCTACCAGCCCTTAGAAGGAAAATATTCTTTCATCCACTCATAAAGCACTAGCCTTAAAATTCCATGGGAAACTTGACTCATGGTGGGCATGTCCTGTGTCATCTCGTGACAGCCCTGTGTGTGATTTGGGTTTTGGAGGGTTAATGTTTACATAAACTTGTCCTTTCTGTTCCCATTAGGGCTGAAAGTTTAAATCCAGGGATGAGTAACAGTGTATAAAAGATGACAAGGCAAAAATAGGGGATTTTATATTTCACTGTCAAAATTCCTCCACCCATGGGCAGTTATTAGAGGTTGTGAAGTTCTGAGAAATCCCACCCTTAGCTTCTGGAATAAAAAAAATATCAGGTTTTGGGAAGAAAAAAAGCTTTTTCTTTTCCCAGCATCTCAGAAGGAGCCATAAGGGCGCTGTCTGAGCGCCATTGCTGACGTGTTTCCTGCCCCATCCAGGTTCTCCCAGCTTGGTCAGGATTATCCAGCAATGTCCATCCTTTCAAAAGCTGCTCTCAGCCACTGGTAGGAGTCTTTAGGAGTCTTTTTTTTTTTTTTTTTTTTCCCAGACCACAGAATGGTATTTCATCATGCAACTTGATGGGAGTTAAAACAATCTTCACATTGACTCCCTTTCGTGCTGAGCTACGTGATGATAAACTCTGGCTTTCTGTGGATGTTTCCCAGATAAATTATTTTTCCTTCACTTTGTTGAAATATTGTTAAAGCAGGGAGAGCTAAATCCTTTAAATCACCACCTCAATTTGGCTCTTTCAGCTCAAAGGAATATGAAGCACTTACCTCCTCAAGGAACCCCTTCTCAAGGCTGAGACTTCACGGTGAGGAACTGGGGGAGGATTCCAGCCCTTTTTATTGATGCTGGAGGCAGGGTGTCTGCATCACAATCTCTTTTAGGGCTGCTGGACGTGGGTCTCAGGGATCTCAGTGCTGGCTGTCCGTGAAAAACAGCGGGTTCTGGCAAGGGAAACAGGAACTGGGTTGTTTCAGTCCTTCAGCCCCTACGCTCTGCATGTTCAGCCAACCTATGGTTTTATCATGTGACTGCAGGGTTCACGTTACCCTCTGCCACTAGATATTTAGGAACAGAAAAGGCACTGTTTATCCCAAGCATTTTTAAGGCTAGAAGGACATCCAGTGGCTTTCCCCACCCTTTCCCTGAGGTCATCCTGCACTCATTGGCCAGTACGGTTTTTTTCTTCTCAAGCTCTAAGTGCTGCTTTAAATGTTGTGAGGTTTTTTTCTTAAGGTCTAGAAAAGGAAATCCCTGTTTAATAGATACCAAGCAATGCCATCAAATTCTGATCTTTGGTTATTCTCTGAACTTAGCTCTTGGATCTTCCTCTTGATGGGAGGACCAGAAACAGTGGATGTAAATTGGAAGGGGGTAGATTTAGACTTGACATAAGAAAGAAATTCTTTACAGTGAGGGTGGTGAAACTCTGGAACAGGTTTCCTAAAGAGGCTGTGGATGCCCCCTCTCTGGAGGTGTTCAAGACAAGGCTGGACAAGGCACTGAGCAGCCTGGTCTAGTGGGAGGTGTCCCTGCCTGTGACAGGGGGGTTGGAACTTGATGATCTTTAAGGTCCCTTCCAACCCAAACTATTCTATGATTCTAAGGCCTTTTGCTTAGCAAGATGATAACTCTGCACAGAAGTAGTGCCTGTCAAAAATACCCATCTCCCTTCTTAAAAATAGGAGGCATTTTTCATAGAATCATGGAATGGTTTGGTTGGAAGGAACCTTCAAGACCATCTAGTTCCAACCCCCCTGCCTTAGCAAGGGACACCTCCCACCACACCAGGTTGCATCAGCCTGGCCTTAAACACCTCCAGGGATTGAGGGGGCATCCACAACCTCTCTGGGAAATCAACATTTTTTCCTTTTATTCCAGAGCAGCCCTGTGTTTGCTGCTTTCAAATCTCATGATTCACTTACAGGAACTTTATATTGGCTTATTTGAGCTTTTTTCCCCCTTGCAGTTGTTTCATAAACAGCCTTTTATGATTATTACTGTGCACTAATGTTTCTATCAATCACAGCCTAAATTCCTGGGTTGATCACCTGTGGTACTCAGCAGTGAGGGCTCAGAAATAGCTTTTATTCCCAAATAATGCTCCACTTCTATTAAAATTGTGGGGAAAAAAGCTTTTTCTGATAGTGATTTTTACTACAAGCTGGTCTCTACGTGTCTCTGCAGTTGCTACAGCGAGGATTTAATTGCAGTGACCTGAAAAATTCAAGAAACTTTGTTTTAATTCAGCACAAAATCTATTTAACTGAAAACTAATGAAATAATAACTTAATTAGCAGCAATTATTGTGCTCTGGAGCCAAATGGGAATGGTCCATCCATTTAGCATCTTGTCAACCCCACTGACCGGAAGCAGATGGTTTACAAAACGACACACAAAACACATGATTTTTGAGAAATATTTTTCTGGCAAATAATCAGGCCATTTAATTATCCTTCTCATCAGTTAATTTTTGGTTTCTGAACCTTGAAAAATTGCTTCTTGCAGAAGAATTGTCTTTTACCTGCCTCATCCTCACTCCCCAGCAGCTTCTTCTAGAATTTAATGCTTAATTTGGGTTTTCTTCTTAACAATATTTGTGCTTGCAGGCAGGGCTAGCTCATAAGAATCTGGTTAGCCAGAAATCAGGACTGATTTTTAAATTTTTTCTTTTCTAATGATTAACTTAAACCCTTTAATTAGTTTTTTCTTGTCTTCCTGCTGAAGGAGCATTGCTGGTGGTGGCCACCAGATGGGGTTTGTAAAGCAGCTTTGGGACCAGAAAATCGCTGCCCTGTGTGAGGATGCTGCCTCTCCAACTAGAGGAAGAGAAAATACTCTTTAAAGAATTATATTGAATTATATTGGGCTTTGACTGTGGAATTTTGCAATTTCCACTTGAACAATTTAGGATTGCCGTTTGTTCCTGAGTCTTCAAAGGACGTCAAAGGTCAAAGGGCTGGAGCAGCTGC
>VZTY01030056.1:55277-70985 GCA_013400935.1 Turnix velox | reverse complement strand
GCCTTCTCTTCCCCAAGCTGAACAACCCCAACTCCTTCAGCCTGTCTTCAGAAGGCAGTTGCTCCAGCCCTTGCATCATCTTGGTGGCCTACTCTGGACCTGCTCCAACATCTCAATGTCCTTCTGATGTTGAGAACTGGACACAATACTCCAGGTGGGACCTCACCAGAGCCCAGTAGAGAGTATCTCTCCCCAGGAGTGTGGGTGAACATGGGGGCAAGGACAGCAGCCTCACCTTTGCAGAGGTGATGTAGTCCTTCTTCAGTTTCTCCCAGTCACCTGGTGTGAAGATCAGGGAGAGGTTCTCCGTCTTAACCTCTGGTTTGAGATCAGGGTGACCCAGGAAGAGTTCACTGGAAAGATTCAAAGGAAGAGATGAGGTTGCCTGAGAGTGTAAGCAAACTGCTGGAATATTCATGGGCATGAGCTACACAATTATTGAGCTGTGAGAAATGTAGTTCAGGCTTCAACTGCCGTGCTTGTTTTCAGGCTCTAATGAGAAAAATCTCACCTCCCTAATCAAAATCCTAATTATTCCCAAGCAGAATGATCTAAGGTTCCAGCCCACCTTAGAAATCACGAGACTTCTGAGTTGTTTGGACATAAAAAGTGCTATGAGAATTTACTTTTTTTTTCTTTTAAATAAACAACCTGAAGCTGATTCATTTGCCTACAAGGATGTAAAAGTCTCTAGGGGGGACCTCACAGCAGCCTCCCAGTGCCTCAAGGGGCTACAGGAAAGCTGAGGGGGCTGTTTGAAAGGGCATGGAGTGAAAAGATGATGGGGAATGGTTTGGAACCAGAGCAGAGTAGGGTTAGATTAGACATCAGGAAGAAGTTCTTCCCCGTAGGAGTGCTGAGACACTGTTCCAGGTTTCTCAGAGAGGTGGTGGATGCCCCATCCCTGGAGATGCTCAAGACTAGGTTTGGTGATGCTCTGAGCAACCTGATGTAGTGCAGGATGTCCCTGCTCACTGCAGGGGTTTGGACTAGGTGGTCTTTGAAGGTCCCTTCCAACTCTATGACTCCATGAAATGCCTTTCAGGGTAATACCTGCAGCAGAGTGCAACCTTGGAGCAAGATGATGTGCCCAGATCCTCTTTGGAGGAGCTTGCCTCAGGCTTGCTCTTTTCCCCCTGGTGAGGGAAAGTGGCAGAGCAGCTCCTGAAAGGCATTCCCATGCTTGGGACTAGGGAATAGTGACTAGCTCTGGAGCCCTCAACATAAGAAGGACATTGAGCTGTTGGAGCAGGTCCAGAGGAGGCCACCAAGATGATCCAAGGGCTGGAGCCTTCTGAAGACAGGCTGAAGGAGTTGGGGTTGTTCAGCTTGGGGAAGAGAAGGCTCAGGGGGGACCTCAGAGGAGCTTCTCAATACCTGAAGGGGGCTACAGAAAGGCAGGGGTAGGACTTTTTAATAGGATATGGGATGGAAGGACTAGAAATAATGGATGTAAAATGGAAGAGGGGAGATTCAGGCACAGTTTTTACTCTTGTGAAGGATTCCAAGGTAGACTGGGGGTAGTATTTATGTGTCTGTGCAGCTCCTAGAACATTTCAGTCACCCATGAGTTACAGGGAACTTTAAAAGTTCCTAAAAAAACATACACCTCTCCACCTCAGTGGAGCAGGAGCCTTTGTTTGCATCATGTGGCTGCTTCCACAAGGTGATGCCTTGGCTCCAACTTGAGAGGACTTTTGACCCCTGGACCTGCCAGAGGGGGGAGGAGGGTGACATGGCTTATTTCCAGATGCATCTGGAATGTTTTGAATTAATTTAAATTAAACAGGAAGAAGACAGAGCTTCCCACACACACACACAGTCCCCTCCCTGTGGCTGGAAAAGTTATTGAGCAGCAGCTGCTGGAACTTGAAAATATTTGCAGAAAGCCAGGAGGTTTATCAGCACGACCAGGAGGAGCTTCCTAACATGTGACGAGCAACAAGTGGGAGAGGGGAAATGAGGTGATTGAGAAATCAGCAAGTCTTTTATCTAAAACAACTTTGTCCCCACCTATTAATAGGTTAGCTATCTGCTTTTGCTGTAGAGGAGATTTCCTTTGACTTCTCAGGAATCTCAGTGATTTCAAAGCCCCCTGAGACCCTGCTGCTCCTTCTCAGAGGAGGAGGATGAAGCAAGCCCAGCACCTTACCTGTGGTAGATGTTTGCCACCCAGTGAAGCAAAGTGTAGAGCTCTTTGAATTCCAGGGGTCTGTGGGAGAGATCTTGTAAATGTGAGGCAATGGCATTGTGAAAGGCTTCCACATACAGGTCACATGCTTGGAACTCCTCTGGATAGCACTTTTTAACTCTCAGTTTGATTTTCAGCAAGTCCTCACTCAGGTGTTTCTGCAGGAAACCCAAGTGGAGGTTGAGCCAAGAGTCTTCTTCTTTTGATGCCATGGGTACCCTCTGGACTCTTTTCCTTGCACTCTCCTTGATAGCTTCCCTCCACTCCTCCCTCCACTTTCTGGGTATTCCAAGCAAGTCCTGCCCAGGACAAGCAGCATGAGCTGTATTAGGGTGAGCAGCTTCTTCACGAGCAATTAAAGTCACCAGGGAGGTCAGCATGTTGTCCTCTACTGTGGGATGCTCCAGTGTCCCCACCACAATGGATTGGATGGCATTTGTGATGGAGTTATAAAGCAAATCCACATCCTTGGACTTCCTCACAAACTCCTGGGGGTTTTCTTTGTATTTCTCCGAGTTCCGCTCAGCAATTATCTCCTCTTCCAGGTACCTGATGCTTGCAAATGCCTCCAGGAGTTTTCTTTTCTGAATAAGTTCATTGATTTCCATTACTGCAGAAAGAAAAAGGGGGATAGGAGTTGGGATAAAGTTGTCATTAGGTGGGTGACAGGCTGATAACGGAACAAGGTATCTTCTGGGACTGCTCTGTCTACCCAGGTCTGGGACTGGACAAGGCACTGGGCAACCTGATGTAGTGGGAGGTGTCCCTGCCCATGGCAGGGGGTATGGAACTTGATGATCTTTCAGGTCCCTTCCAACCCAAACCGTTCTATGATTCTATGTATCTGCCATGTCTTGAGATCCAAGAGCACTGGTAGCTTTTGAGTGGAGCAGGAAAGCTCTCACAGCCTCCAGCACTGCAGCAGGTGCTCTGAGCAGGAAAAAATACTGAAGAGGAGACAGGATTGAGCATTATTTAGGCAAGTGTGGCCGCTGCTTCTGTGACATACTCATAATTTATCAGAAAAATTGGTAGGCAGCCAAAGAAGACATGAAGGACTTAGTTCAGAGCCACTGGTTTATGCCGTTGAGCTTGTCCATGCATGGATTTTATGCCATGTGGACCCAGCAATTTATGCAGTGAAAGTATCTGTGTGAAAACAGAAATAAACCAAATAACCCAACCATTAAGGCAGCACACATGGCCTGGAGCTCTGAGGTCCTACAGGGAGCTACAGTTTCTTCTGCACCCAGAGGGGAGGGGGATTGTGACAATTAACTTAGCCTCTTCTAGAAAATTAATATAAAACCTGTGTTTGCACAAGTGCTTCCAGGGGGAGACCAAAAGGAGTACATTCTGTTCTGTTTATCAAAGTGAGAAAACACCATTTAATTACCAGCCAGGATAATTATTCAGAGAGGTGATACTGGGTGCTAAATGGATCTTTAATTCAGCAATTCAAGATGAGCCAGCTGGTAGCTGAAGGAAGACAATTGGAAGGCAATTAAGCATTATGCAGCTTAATGGTGCACATGATGGAGTCTCCATGCCTTGCCATATTTATCTCAGGATGAGATGTGTTCCTCACATCTCCAGTCTGGACCACTCACAACTTACTCAGCACAGGATGGCCCTTATTCACACAATTCCTCAGCTTCTTTATTGCAGGAGATGAAAAGGGCTCATGGAAGCATTTCCTGTTGCTCCTCATCTATGATCTTCTGAGACCAGGCTGGCAAAGTTTAGGAAATGGGCTCAGGACCAAGTTTATCAACCACAGAACCTATCAGTGCACATCAGTGAGCAGCTTCATGTCACAGCAGAGGATGACAGTGAGTGAGCATCAAACTTTCTACCTGATCCCAAGCAGCAGGTCAAGAATTTCTAGAAATTCAGGCTGAGGAAAGATCAAGCCATGCTGACCCACCTCAGTCTAATATCTGGTGGATCTCATTGTGGTACCTTGAGAAGTTGGAGGAGAATGATGCTCAAAGTCATAGAGATCTCACTGTGGTACCTCTAGCTTGAGAAGCTGGAGAAAAATGATGCTCAAAGTCATAGAGATCTCATTGTGGTACCTCTGCCTTGAGAAGTTGGAGGAGAATGATGCTCAAAGACATAGGTACCTGCAAAAGCCATCTAGTTCAACCCCCTGCAGTGAGCAAGGACATCCCGCACTACATCAGTTTGCTCAGAGCCTCATCAGACCTGAATTTTAATGTCTCCAGGGATGGGGCTTCCATCACCTCTCCAGACAACCTCTTCCAGTGTCTCATCACACTCATGGGGAAGAATTTCCCACACTTGGGAGAAGATGAGAGCTATATTGAAGGTAGTTGCTTTAATTTCATAGAATCACAGAATGGTTTGGGTTGGAAGGGACCTTCAAGATCACCTAGTTCCAACCCCCTCCACTAGATCAGGTTGCTCAGTGCCTTGTCCAGCCTGGCCTTAAAAACCAAGATGGACATTCCTCATCCAGGTCAACAGAAAATATCCATGTAGAGAAAAGAGGTTCTCTCTTTAGACTGAAAATTTTGGATTCAGGAGAACATACATCCTGCCAAACAAATTGCTCTGGTGGTTTTGATTCTTACCTGAAAGAGCCTTTCCTTGAATAAACTCTTCTTCTGGTTTCTCACCAATCTCTTCCACACCATTACAGACCGTGGGTTTGTTCTCCTCGTAGCTCTTGGAGAACCTAAAAGAAATTTTTTTTCCCCTCCAAGTGCCAGTCCCTTCCTTGGCTTTATCTTTGTTTGGGCTTCGTACTGAGTTCCTGATGCTTAGCATGGTTTTAATTCCTCTCACAAAGAGCCCACCTTCAACACCATGGAAAGTTGGGCTGCTCAGCTCAGAAGCAACCTCCATATTCTCCTCCTCTGCACCACTTGTTGGAGAAGCTGGTTTTTCAATCACTTTCCTCAGGGTTAACTCCATATTTCTGTTCATCTTGTCTTTCAACATGAGGTTTCCCAATTGGGGCGATGGCAACTGCTGAAATGAAAAGTTCATGACAAGGTATTTCCATGTCTCCAAGGTCAGCCCTGATCTGAAAACCTCCCCCATCCCTTTCCTCTGCCTCATACCAGGATACAACGAGCTCTTTGGGTCTGTAGCTACTCAAATGATCCCTCAGTCCCCTGGCAAAAGCTGCTGGGCTGCTTTGAGCTTCCTAAAGCTCTGCTTAACTCCACAAATCAGACAAGTGGCACCAGTTTCTCCAGCAATCATTATGTGCAAACACACCATTTTCTTTGGTAACAAGGTATGTTTTTAACTTTCCATTCTTCTCAGTGGATTTCAGGCCACCATGGGAACATTTACCCTTGCTGAGCTTCACTGAGGTCTTGCTGCTTTCTGATGCAGGAACTTTGGGTTTTTTTGTTGGGTTTTTTTTTCCCTTTTTGCCTTGCTTGAGCCCTGACCTGCTGGAAGGTGAGTGGTCCCCAGTGGGTGGCTGAGCTCTGCTCCAGCCCCTTCCATCAAATCCACAGCAGTCTCTGCACTCCAGATTGTCATGGTTACAGTGAGGGAGGCTGCACCATGAAGGTTCTCATCACTCATCCTTCCTCAGCACCCTGCCATGCTGAGAGTGGGTATCTCAAGGACCAAGCCAGCCCCTGCAGGGGATGCTGCAGGAGATTTCAGATTTCAAGTGTCAACAGAAGTGCTCCTGTCAGTGCTCCCAGGCTGTAATCACATCCCCAGAGCTTGCCCAGCTTCTTCTGTCCTGCAGAGAGTTCAAATCCCACCCTGAGGGCTGGTCTGGGTGCTTGGGAAGAGGGGTTTTGCCTTCCCCCACCCATACAAAGGGCTCTCAGCAGGTGACCAGCTATCATGGGGATATGAGAGCTCTCACCAGGGTTCTCAGCAGCTCATGGGGATGCTGCACACTGGGGAGCATGAGAAATGAGCAGTGATCAGTTTGAATCACTCAAAACATCTAGAGCTTGAGGTCACCCAGGAATTGCCTGTCTCAGGTCAGGTCTGTCCAGCATGCAGGAGACAGAGACTGAAATATGAGTGCAGCCAACAGCCATGATTGGACTCTGAAAATAGAATTCATCCTTCTTCCACCTGAGTTTTGGCCAGATTTCCCCCCCCTCCATCATGTGTGGTTATTCCACAGGCAATAAACTGCAGGGACTGCATCTTCCCATGGGTCTGCTGAGCTGCTGTGGGGCTCAGTCTCTGCATCACACCCTCTGGGGGGAATGTTTATAATCATTCATTGCCTTGCTTGGAGCCTCAGCCCATAGAGAGAGTGAGAAGGAGAGTGCAAGACCCCATTTTCCAGGGATTTTAGTAGGAAGGGGGCATCACTCAAACCCTACACAAGGACCCTGTGGCTGGAGCAGAGCAGCAACATCCATCAAAGGGATGAGAGAACCAGGGGAAGAGGGCAGTAAGATCAGAGACCACAGGGAAGGAAAGAGAAGGAATACAAACCTTGGTAGCAATCAAATCAATTCTTTCCTCCACAAACTTGGATCCAAAGAAGCAGAGAGCAGCCCCAGGCTGTAAGAAAAGCTGGGGAGATGTGGTGGTGGATGAAAATGGAGGTTTGCGAAGAAGAAATCCAGGTGACCTCACCCACCTCAGGTGTCTGCAGCTCCCTCCTATGTGCCCACGCTGGCCAAGGGTCTTCCTCTGTTCCTGGCTTTTCTTTCCATCCTCCTTTGCCCTCTGGAAAAGGGCTGTTGGAAGCAGGAATAGAAGCCCCGTCCCTACCTGCCCAGGACCTCCAGACCTTTCTCCTCTGCTCCCCAGGAGATAGTCCAGCACCCTTTCACTTTCACTCCTCCTGGGGATTTAAAAGAAGTGAGGAGGAGGAGGGAAAGTGCTGAGTCAAGGTTAATGATTTACCTGAAACCTGGACCTGGAAGCCCCTGAGATCAGGGGCTTGACTGGAAGTGAGTTACTGGGCTGAAATGGTCCAGGACAACCAGTAAGAGACCCTGGTTCCTGATCCTGTCCTGGTGGGGTAAAGCCCCATGGTGTCTGAGTATGTGGGTCCAAAAGCATCTCCAGGGCTGGGAATGGCTTCATTTCACCCTTTTCTGCCCCCTTTTCTGGAGGTTACAGGTAGTTTGGTTCTAGTAATGATTGCCAAGTGTGGGTGAGGGACAGGGAGGAATGTGTACCATGCTTTTGCATTTATATATTCACCTCACTCCTCACTTTGTCCCAAGGGCACATATTTCCATGGGGGACACCTGGATCCTTCCATCCTGGAAAAACTTGGGCAGCTCAAAGGGAAGTGGAAGGTGAAAGGCAGTCTGGAAAGGTTTAAATGACATTAAACACAATCACTTGGTTTTGTCACTGTGTGGTTTAAGGAATTCAAATCTGGGAAGTCTGCAGGGCCCTGATGGTGTCTGTAGGGCACACAGGACACTCGCAGGTGGCCGAGACCCCTTTGCAAGGGGGGCAGACCAGGAGGTGTCACTGTGCCATGGGCAAGGTGTATTTCTTTGCTTTAGGAGCCTGCCAGCACATGACCTGCTGCTGTGATAAGGGAGATCAGAGTGCTTATTAATGCCATAAAATACAGTCCTGTGACACTGGGACTTTGTGCTGTGGAAATAACAAAAGAGTTCACACCATTCCCAATGGTGGGAGATGCTGTGTGTGCAGCCCATGGAAAGCATGGGAGGTGGGAATAACTGGGCTGTACAAATTATTATGTTGAGCAGTTATTTCCTATTTTCCTTCCATCTTGCAGGAAGGCTGTGACCCTCAAGCTAGCTGGGAGTGTTAATTTTCCTCAAAAAGGAAACCTAAGTTCTCCTTAGTCCAGGAGGAGGCTTCAAAGACAAAAAAAACCCCACACTGATTATGCTCTAATTCAATAAAACAGAGAAGCTGGGTGATGCTATAATACATCTATACCTTTTCCAGAGGGAAAATTCTTCAAGAAGTTCTGCTGTTCTTCCCTAATAACAGACCTTGCAGTTTTCTCAGCTGTACCATGGTGGAGCTGGTGAGTGTTCAGGGAATTTTACACTAAAAAACTGATGTTCCATGGTGTCTCAGGAACCACCTGGCACCATCCTGTTCCTAGTAAGCCCTGGGGAACCCCAGACAGGTGTTGCAGACCAGTGATGCTCCTCCATCTCTCTCAGGTACCATGAAGATGCAGCCCTCGGATGCCAAACTCACAATTGAGCTCTTCATTTGAGTTGGGTGAATGAACTGTGGAGAAAAAGCCAAGCCTTGCAGTAGGTGGCCACCAACTGTTTTTCACTCTTTGGGTTGTCTCCTGCTCAGCCTTTGCTAATCCACCCACTGCTGCAGCAAGAGCCAGGCAGCACCCCCCAGCCTTCATATGGTGCTCCATAGGGTTGCTCAGCCTTGCCATCAACAGGAACACACGTTCCTGAAAAGATCTGACCATCTGGAGAAAGCAACATGAAAACCACCTTCCACTCAGCAGCAACAGCAGCTTAATTGGGCTTTTGGGTCTCCAGGCACAGTGGTGGGAACAGATTACTCACTGTCTGGGCATTGGTAGGTGGATGCTTTCAGCCTGAACCAGCACCAGGCTGAGCTTGGACCTTGCCACTGGAATGATGCAAATCAGGGAGACCCATTTACCTGCTTCTGGACTTTTGATCTACAAATCATAGAATGACAGAGGTGGAAGAGACCTTCAAAGGCCACCTAGTCCAACCCCTATGATTCTATGGTCTTCTTCTGCAGCTTAATCCCAGGTTTGGTTTGAAGGAAGAGGGATAGGTAGATCCTGGTTCTTCTGGGAGTTCATGCTTTTCTCTCACTGAATTTCCCACAACAGTGTGATGCCCCCGGGGATGTGGGTATTGACTTTTTCTGAGCATCACCCCAGATGAAACCTGGATATTCATCCTCAGGTCTAGACCTTCAGAGAGCTGAATTTTCCTTACCTTGAATGCCTGGGGAAAGAAAAAAAACCTGAGAAGCAGCACTTCATTTAAATATATATTTCTGCTTTTTTNTCTGAGCATCACCCCAGATGAAACCTGGATATTCATCCTCAGGTCTAGACCTTCAGAAGGCTGAATTTTCCTTACCTTGAATGCCTGGGGAAAAAAAAAAAACAACTGAGAAGCAGCACTTCATTTAAATATATATTTCTGCTTTTTTTTTTTTTGTTAAAATAAGTGTTTTTGAAGTTTCATTGAAGATGTTGTCAGTGGAATCATTATATTTCTATAGAGATTCTAATGACTCCTTTTGAAGAGCTGCTCTCAGTCAGTCACTACTTAATTCATGTATCAGTGACTCCTGAATCCATAAATCTGCAGGAAAGGTTCTAATCTGCTGTGCCAATAAATGCCTTCAGGGGCTCATTGGGGTGGAGATCATCCTCTTCATGTGGTGGGTGATGGCAGAGGGGCCTCATCCATGAAGGTTTTATCAAAAAGCCATGCTTAGGGTGAGCATCACTGTCTTTGATGAGCCCAAACCTATTCCATGCACAAAGATATCCTAGAGTTGGAAGGGACCTTTGAAGGCCAACCCCTAGATTATCCTTGTGGCCTCCTCTGGACCCTTTCCAACAGGTCCATGTCCCTCTTATGCTGAGGGCATCCGAGCTGGACACAGAAATCCAGATGGGGTCTCAGGAGAGCAGAGTAAAGGAGCAGAATCACCTCTATCTGCTGGCCACAGCTCTTGTGGTGCAGTGCAAAATACCCTTCTAGCTGCTGCTACAAAACATCAGGCACCTCTTCTGACCTTGTAAACCACTCCTGGGTGGTTGACCTTTATTTTATTCAATCCATAATCCCTATGGAAAACTGGAGAGTGATGGAAGATGATGTCAGAACCCCTGAGAGATGCAGGAGATTAGGCAACTGCCTTGGAGGTGAACAGGAAAGGTGTCTTTCTTCTTACAGTGCCTGTCTGGAGGGAGCTCAACCCTCCCTGGGGTTTTGTTGCTCCATAACCTGGCTGGGTACCCTCAACTACTGTCCCAAACCTCCCCCAACACTGCACTGGTGACTTCACCAAGCTTAAATCCTAAACCCCTAGTTGTTTTTCTCCAGCTGAAGCTGTTTGGAGAACACAGCTCCAGCCTGTGGAGAGATGCTGTGGGGTGAGGATCACCTTGTTACAGGTCACTGTTCTCAAAAAAACAACCCACATGCTCCTGAACAGACACAGATGACCTTCCCACCCTGTTTTAACCCTCTGCGGTGTTGGGTGTAGGAGACCAAAGGTGCTGGAACCACACAGCTCTGATCTGAGTCAGGGTTCATCCCTCTCTCACACAAGAATTTGGATTTTAGGCCATTTCTAACAATTTCCATTAACAAAGAACATTCTTCCAGTTTCCCCCATTCTTTCTTTTCTAGCCAGCCATCTGAGACACCTTTTCTTGGAAAGGGAGAAAGAGGATGAAAGAAGAAGAAACTGTGGGGGGAAAGGTGTAAACTTCCCCCCCCCTCCCCCCCCCGCTTCCCTGTTGCAAATCACCACAGGGCTGATAAATCACATCTTCAAACCAAATACAAATGTCTTCCCCTGCTAAAAAAAAAATCAAAGAGCAAACAATGAAGCCAAATTTGTAGAGCCTCTGTGGCTATCACACATTTTGTTTCCTGCATTTTAATTTTCTCTCTGGCTTCATCTGATGCTGAAAAATTTTTTTGTTGTGGTAGTGATTATCTTCCTGACACGTTGCAGAGGAATGTCAGCCCTCTCCTCCTCTTTGACTAGTTAAGCACATTTTTCTAATGCATTATTGACTTTTATCAGGCTGCAAGAACATAACCAACAAGGCTTTTAATTTTTTTTTTCCCTATTAAAGCTTCCCTGGGCTTTTTGTTGCTTTATTTCAACGTCACATTCTGAAATGCAGCTCAAGCTGTGATTGCAGGCTCTCAGTTATTCACTGCAAGTGCAGTTGGGTTTCAGATTTACTACTCCCTGCATCCCATTGTACAGCCCACTATGCTCTGTGCTCTGTGCCCAGATGAAAATCAGCCCCCCACAAGCCTTGATTCAGGTCATTGTGTGCAAACCAGTAATTGCATCACTGCCATTTCTCCACTTTTCAGCACCCAATCTCTCTATCCCTTCAGCAGCACTCATCATAGGATCGTAGACGTGGAAGGGACCTCCAAAAGCCCTCTAGTCCAACCCCCCTGCAGTGAGCAGGGAAATCCTACACTAGATGAGGTTGCTCAGAGCCTCAGCAAGCCTGACTTTGAGTGTCTCCAGGGATGGGACCTCCACCTTCTCTCTGGGCAACCTGTCCTAGTGTCTCAGCATCCTCATGGGGAAGAACTTGTCCCTATCATCTCATCTAACCCTGCCCAGCTCTAATTTAAAACCATTGCAACCCATGCCCATGTCTCACCACCCTCATGGGGAACAGTTTCTTTCTAACATCTCATCTAACCCTGCTCTAGTTTCAAACCACTGCCCCTTGTCCTATCACTCCATGCCCTGCCAAACAGAGAGAATTTCTTTATCTGTCTTAAATCTCCCCTCTTCCAGTTTGCATCCATTATTTCTAGTCTTTACATCACATATCCTATTACAAAGTCCTACCTCTGTCTTTCCATAGTCCCCTTCAGGTATTGAGAAGCTACTTCACCACCTAAGAGCCAGCACTACCTTCTAGGGAGGACAACCACAGACACTTCTGTTAGTTTCACACCTTGAAGACCTCTCCTGTGAACCCCAAAGATGGTGTACAGACCTCTCTACCAATTCAAGTTACTTTTACAGCTGGTTTTGCATCACTTTCCCCTGCTTATCTGCTCACAGCCCTGGTCAGTTGGGTTCAAGGATGTGATATGGGCTGTGAGTCAGCAGTTGGCTGCAGACACCCCCAAACAGGATACATTTATTTGTCCTGGCCAGGTTCTCATTTTATCTCATATAATGATCTTGGCAGCAGAGCAATGTATTCAAACACAGTCAAAGCTGTGATAGAAGAAAGAAGTTCTTTACAGTGAGGGTGGTGAGACACTGGAAGAGGTTGCCCAGAGAGGTTGTGGATGCCCCCTCAATCCCTGGAGGTGTTTAAGGCCAGGCTGGACAAGGCACTGAGCAGCCTGATGCAGTGGGGGGTGTCCCGGCCTATGGCAGGGGGGTTGGAACTTGCCAGCCATCCTCTCCCTGTCACCATGTGTCTTACAAACAAACATCAGTGTTGACACAACCAGCCATGGGTGTGTGGGCACCAGTGGCTTCTGCACTGCCTCACTTGAGCAGTGTGCCAAGGACTCCTGGCTGTGCCAGGAGCAGGCAGTGCCAGGAATGTCTGTGTTTAACCAAATGCACCTTTTTTTCCCCCTATAGACTCCCAAAAGTCTTGTTGTTCCTCCACAACTCAACCCTATGTAGGTTCCCAAAGAGGTGGAGGAAGAAGTTGGTGGTTGCATCGTGCCTGCAGACTCTTCCCCACAGACAAGCTCTTGTCATAGAATCATAAAATAGTTTGGGTTGGAAGGGTCCTTCAAGATCATCAAGTTCCAACCCCCCTGCCATAGGCAGGGACACCTCCCACTACATCAGGCTTCTCAGTGCCTTGTCCAGCCTGACCTTAAACACCTCCAGGGATTGAGGGGGCATCCACAACCTCTCTGAGCAACCTCTTCCAGTGTCTCACCACCCTCACAGTAAAGAAATTCTTTATTATATCCAGACTGAATCTCCCCTCTTGCAATTTACATCCATTCTCTCTAGTCCTTCTATCACATATCCTATTAAAAAGTCCTACCCCAGCCATTCTGTAGCCCCCTTCAGGGATTGAGAAGCTCCTCTGAGGTCCCCCTGAGCTGAACAACCCCAACTCCTTCAGCCTGTCTTCATAAGGCTCCAGCCCTTGGATCATCTTGGAGGCCTCCTCTGGACCTGCATTTCCCCCGGGAGAGGCTGCAGCACTTTGTGGAACCTCTCACGGAGCATTCAGTCCCCAAGCATAAAGCAAAGTGCAGAAAATTTAGGCAGCCTCTTATCTCTGCCTCCAGAAAGAGGTGATGGAGAACAAGAGGCAGCCCTGAGTGAAGGAATGTAACATGGTTTGTGAAGGAAAAAGAGTAACGATAGCAGAGNTTCAGTCCCCAAGCATAAAGCAAAGTGCAGAAAATTTAGGCAGCCTCTTATCTCTGCCTCCAGAAAGAGGTGATGGAGAACAAGAGGCAGCCCTGAGTGAAGGAATGTAACATGGTTTGTGAAGGAAAAAGAGTAATGATAGCAGAGAAAAAAAACCAAAAAAACAACTAGCAGAGATAAAATTCTTGCCAGTGGAGGAAAAGACAGATGGGAATCACAGAGCCACAGAGTTGGAAGGGACTTTCAAAGCCCATCTAGTCCAACCCCCTGCAGTGACAGGGACATCCTGCACTACATCAGGTTGCTCAGAGCCTCAGCTAGCCTGGCTTTGAATGTCTCCAAGGGATGGGGCCACCACCACCTCTCTGGGCAACCAGGGATAGTGTCTCACCATCCTCATGGAGAAAAATTTCTTCCTAATATCTCACCTAACCCTGCCCTGCTCTAGTCTCAAACCATTTCCCCTAGTCCTATCTCTCCATACCTTGGCAAACAGCCCCTCCCAAGCATCCCTGTCACCCCTTTAGGCACTGATACGACAGGAGAGAGACATGGAGCAGAGGAAGAAGTGCAGAGAAGTCAAGGAGAGGTTGTGTGGGGGCTGTGCAATCACTTGGCACCAGCTCCTTAGCATTAATTTCCTGCAAACTCTGCAGAGTGGGGGTGGAGAGCTGCAGGTTGCTGAAGTGTGGCACCACAATTCCGTGGGCTGGCCACTGAATTACCATCCAGAGAGTCTCCTGGCTCAGCCTCTCTGCTGCCTGGAGAAGGAGAGGGATGTGTGCTGGGAAACAGACCCATGGGGAAGAGAGTTCAGATCCAGAAATTCCATTATATTCTTGGCACTTTGACATTTTTCCTCCCCTTTTGTGAGATCTCAAGGGAGTGCTGCCTACTCTTATAATAATAGTAATAATAAAAAATAAAATAAAAAAAAGGTAGCACAGGAGTTGGCATGGTAACTTCATCTACTAAGTAACTCACACGTAGAATTTGCTTCTTGTTCTACAATAATAATGTCAACAGCCCCCAGGAAGATGCTTTCTCCTGACTGACTGCCTGTTTCCAACTGGATTTCATGCTTTGCTTACTCTTGGTGTCCTCCTCATGGCTCCTCATGGCACAGGGACAGACCTGTGCTGCTCCAGGCTACATATTTATAGAATTACAGAATCATAGAAGAGTTTGGGTTGGAAGGGACCATAAAGATCATCGAGTTCCAACCTCCCTGCCATAGGCAGGGACACCTCCCACTCCATCAGGCTGCTCAGTGCCTTGTCCAGCCTGGCCTTAAATATCTCCAACACCAAGTAATCAAACCACCTCTTTTTTGCCTCCTCTTGTCATCCTTTGAGTCACCATGTAGAGGGTGACACAGTGACACATCACTGAGCCCTGACACTGAAGCAGGGAGCACTTCTGAGTGTTCACAGGTGGCAGGAGGAGTCTCCATGACACACACCAGTCACAATTGCTTTCTCCTTGTATCACTTGTGATCCTCACAATAGAGGCATTAAATGATGCTTTTCCTCCCTCCTTTTCAAACACACTTTTTTCTCAAGGAGATTGAAGTCTCTGGGTTGTGTCATTCCCCGAATTCTGCTCCCTGCTTCCCATACTGATGCTGCCAGACCCTTGCTCTTGCTCCTCAGTGGGGTGATGGCAGGGTACCACGAGGCAGGGACACCTGCCTTGAAGGGTTTGACACCACTGAAGGGTGTGTAACCTCTCTGCAAGGCTGCACACTGAGCCTCATCACCCTGCATTTCCAAACCTCACCTGGAAACCCTGAAGCAGCCCTCAAAATACCCCCTTCACTCCAGACTTTCTTTAGAGACAGGTTAAAACAACAAAAACAGTTTATGCAGTTGCTACTTTTGCCTTTTGATGTTTTTTTTTTCCTCCAGCAGAGGCAGGAAAGATAAAAAAGAAGGAAGCTCTATGGGGAAGAGAACTGCACTGAAGAGAATTCCTGAGTCACTGATCAGTGAAGAGAATTGAGGGCTTTAGAGCTTCTTGCTCACTTAAAGCAAGAAAAAAAAAGGATCATTGATTTTATTGGGATTCCCCTAGGCAAAGCAGTTACCTAAAGAGCAATATATTTTTATTGTGCCACTGGGAACTGGAGGCAAACATTTATAAATCATCCTTTGAGGAGGTTATCACTCAACCATCCCAAATAGCTTCCCACCATAGGAAAATCCTTAAAAGCAAAAAAAAAAAATCCTTTTAAAGATGGAAGTTTAAGGGCTCATGTTTGTAAACCCTCACAGATGATGTCTCCCTCCCACAGGAAGGGGCTGATGTTGAATTGCCCTCCAGGTGCCCCCAGGATGTGGACCAGGACCCACCAGAGCTATCCCTCTCATCCCAGGTCCTGACCTCAGAAGGCAGTTGCTCCAGCCCTGCCATCAATCTTGGTGGCCTCCTCTGGACCTGCTCCAACAGTTCAATGTCCTTC
>VZTY01030054.1:0-17623 GCA_013400935.1 Turnix velox | reverse complement strand
AACCATGCTACAATTCTATGAAAACGTCAAAGATGCCTAATCCTTGTTATATAGGAAAATCACCTCCAAGCCAGCTCCTGTCATTGGGAGAGAAGAACAAACCATCCCTTTATTCCACAGTGACAGCAGTGATCTGCCCATCAGCACCGTGTCCCCCTGAGCCGTGCTGTGACACTGATGGGGCCAGTCTGTTTGTGTCAGGGACCACAGTCACTCCTCTCTGCTGTCGCCTTGGCTCAGGGCTGTGCCGAGCTCCCAGCTACACAATCTGCTCCAAAATACACCGACTGCCTGCTGCCATTTCAAAAGCTTCCCTGGCATAGCTTTGCAGACTGGAAACTGAAGAAATTTCAGGCAGCCAGAGGCCAATTTATTTCCATCTGAGAGCCTTCAGGTGTAATTCCTACAGCTCTTCCAAAGAAAACATTTTCACTGCGGTAGCAAAGGCAAACTCCCTCAAACCAAATTTGTTTGGTGGTTTAATTAGTATCCTCCACTGCTTGAGACAAAGGAAACAAACACTCCTCCCTTCTCACAGGCATCAAGACATTTTAAACTCAGAGATACACCTTATCCAGCACAATTAAAGCAGAATGGATAGAGCTTCCACTTATTTTTTGTTTTCAAAACAGAAGAAAACCAAAAATTTCAGAAGCTTGCTCATTGGGAGGTTTTGATTTTCATTTCAGTAGTTCTGGCAAGACACTTTTAAACAGGGTCCCGTGCCTGAAAACCACCTAGCAATTGAAAATCAAATCACAAAAAAAGAATGTCCATACCAACACTGAGTGATCAAATTAAGAGAAACCAGAAAACCCTGGTCGCCTTTTCTGAATGAGTTGGGGTTGTTCAGCCTGGAGAAGGCTCAGGGGGGACCCCAGAGGAGCTTCTCAATACCTGAAGGGGGCTACAGAAATCAGGGGTAGGACTTTTGAATAGGGTATGTGATGGCAGGACTAGGAGTAATGGATGTAATTTGGAAGAGGGAACAATCAGGCCGGAGATAAGAAAAAAAATTCTTTATGGTGAGGATGGTGAGATACTGGAAGAGGTTGCCAGAGGGAGAGGCTGTGGATGCCTCCTCAGACCCTGGAGGTGTTTAAGGACAGGTTGGATGAGGCACTGAGCAGCCTGATCTAGTGGGAGGTGTCCCTGCCTATAGCAAGGGGGTTGGAACTAGATGATCTTTAAGTTCCCTTCCAAACTAAACCATTCTATGATTCAAAGTCCCTAAAATACTCATGAGTCCCTCCTCCATGGATTTCAGTGGTGAACAAAGAGCAGAGCATGCAGGGGAGACGTGCTCCCCTGCTTTCTGTGCGGCTTTTTACTTGGCAGCTTTTGTCCTGCTATTTCAGACTGCTGCAAAAAATAAAGGCTGAGAAGAGAAAGCTGAGCCTCTGGGCACCCAGCAGACCACAGCTACTGTGTGCACGTAACAAGCACAACTGCCCTGTAAGTAAAGCAACCCTACTCTGTCCCTTGGCATCACGTGTCTGACCACCATCTGCAGCCCAAACCACATCTCTGAGCACCCTGCTGCAGAGGATGCTGAAGGCAGCCTCACGCAGCATAAATTCATCTGCAACAACAGACCAAACTCCAGCACGTTTTGTTGGTACATTTATTGCACATCATCCTCATTCCCTTTAAAATGCAGCTGAGATGAGCAGGCCTGTAGGGAAAACCAAGCAGGAGGATCCAAACTGGGTATTGCCAGAAGAGAGAAACATCTTTGTCATCTCTTGAAGTTAATGCTGAAATGGGCTTACACCCCTTCACCAACCCTTAAGAAGACAAATTTGTTTTGTTTACCAGATGATTCTCTCCTCAGACTGCTTTCTAGTAGGGATGTGCAAACATCCTGTCTTTGTAACTTTATGGAATAGCTATTTAAAAGGAATTCTTTCAATGGAAAGATGAACCTCAATGAGCTCACTTTCCTAGGAATGGCATACCAACATCACCATGTCCTCTAGAAACCTGTGAAGCTCACAGAAAATGCAACTTCCAACATAAGGAAGGCAGAGAGAGTAATGTGTTCCCTCCTCTGTGTCTGCCTGCCAAAGCCATCTCCCAGCTCAATATCCCAAATTGCACAGACTCCAGAAATCTAATTAGCCATGAGTCTATACCACAGGGTCTGTCCAACATGCATAATCACATCAAACTTGTTTTGTTTGTATTAATAAAAACTTGGGATGGGATGAGATAAAAGTCTTAAGGAGAAAATTCTAAAAGGCAAGTCCTTCCCCCCTCTCTGAATAAAGAGATGTCTTTGTGTGGATTAACTCCTCCGTTGGGCAATCTGGATAAACTTCTCCTTGTTTATTATAAAAGCACAAGTTCACCAAGGTCCTTTTATGTCCTGATGTATGAAATGCTTCCAGCTACCTATCATTTCCCAGCATCAAAGGGGCAAGGCTGTGGTACTTAAGGACACACATTCAGGGCTAGAATTTTGGTTAGCAACAGCATAGTTACAGCCTCAATGCCTCAACACACACATTTGGGAAAATGCCCACCTGCATATATAGAGCCTGGAAATCTTTTCCTAGTAAATCCACATTTTGAATGAACTTTCCTAAACTTTATGGATAAATCTATTACTTTCTGTTCAAGATACAGAGGCAGAGGGGAAAAACAAACTGAACCCCCTACCATCATGAAGGGAAAGACCCTGATGCTTTCAGACATGTTCAATGGTTTGGGTTTTTTTATTATACCACATTCCACTCTCAAAAACAGGGCCTCAGTTTTACTGAGCACACAACAGACACTGAGATGAACCCACAAACACATCAAAGCACAAACAGACAGACAGTGCTTCCTCCACAAAACAGAAAGGTTTTCTTCAATTCAGTTAATGAAAGAGCTCACCGTGGTTTAAAAATCTGTTTCTCTGAGCTCTGCCTGAAGGCCTTTCAAGACTGGACCAATACTCCAGTTAAATCATCTGGAACTGGCATCTCACCTCAGAATTACCCTCCTTTGAAGCAAGGGACAGCAAGGAAGGCTGCTAGATTAATGCTCCTGTTGCAGAAATGTTATCCATATGCATGGAGGGTTGTTGTGTGGAGCAGCATTATGTAAGTGTCTATTTCTAAAACAAACAGAAAATGTTTCTTGGGTCACTCTCTACTATTATCCCACTCATATAAACCAGTAAGCTGAAATTACACCCACTTTAATCATAAGTTTTACAAGCTGAAGGGTGGAACAACTGTAGAAACTACAAGAAAATTTTTCTGCTCATTTCAAAACTGTGAGAACTTTAATCTTTTTTTTTTATCAGTAGGATTTCAGAAGCTGCCACAGCAATTAATAAATTGACAACCTATGGAGGACTTCTTCTAACACAATTGTTACCCTCTAGTACCAAAGTCCAGGATAAGAAACTCCAGAATCCAGATGGCCACTGTAGCCCCCACAGACTCCTGGACCATCAGTAGAAAAACAAATACCACAGGTCAATTCACACTCCAAAAATTCTGCTTCTCTGCCACACAAAGGAGAAAGAGGATTTAAAATCACAACTTTTTTAACACCCAACTACATCCAGAGTGGAAAGAAAACTAAGCTAAAGAACAATTCAGAGACCCAGTCACTGTTTTTACTGTGAGGTGCTGCACTCACTGGAATCTGCATTTCTTAACTTCAAGCTCTTTAACATAATTTTTCAGTTCTGTTCCCCGCATCCTTCCACATCCTCAAAAATGTCATACCAGATACCTTGCAAAGACTTCCTTTGTCAAGAACTTCAAGCAACACTGCTGCAGTGACTCTCAGGTATACAGCAGATTGAACCATTCTCAATTAAGACTTACTGCAACCTTATACACAGAATGAACAGCTGCACAAATCCTATCACTGCTTTTATTTGGGCATTTTTTTGCATGTTATCACCTAAATGCCACAGCTGGAATAGTAAGGGTATAAGAAGGGTGGCTTTAAGTCTTGGTAAGTGAGGGCATAAGCTGGGAAAAGGAGGATCCACACACTGTAAGTAAAGGGTCCAGGATGGCAGGACTAGGAGTAATGGATGCAAATTGGAAGAGGAGAGATTTAGGCTGGAAAAAAGAAAGAAGTTTTTTATTTTGAGGGTGGTGAGGCACTGGAACAGGATGCCCAGAGATTTTGTGGGCAGCCTGGTGTAGTGGGAGATGTCCCTGCCCATGGCAGGAGGTTGGAACTAGATCATCTTTAAGGTCCCTTCCAATTCAAACCATTCTATGATTCTAAATGGGGCTGGGAGCATACCTTACTCAAAGCACATAGCAGTTACCTCTATATACATTCTAAGACCTGTTAACGTACTCATACATAGTACTTTTCTATGTAAAAATATTAAATTGAAGACATTCTTCCAGAATTCAGATAAAAATCACACAACTGCATTCAAATGACAAGCCATAAAACAAAATCCTTCCCAGAGTGCCTAATTATACTCCAAGTTCAAAGACACAGGATGTTGTGAACACTAATGCCACAAAGTTTTTCAGAATAAAACAGACATTTTTCAGAGAAAACAACCCATCAGCAGCTATTAAAAAAACAGCTTCAATAGAATTACCAGAGCAGAGATTTCCCAGACCAATGACTGCTGGAAGAGCCCTGTAGCTGGGAAAGTTTCACCTCTAAGTGGCCCCATCAGGAAAAAAAACATTCTGGTCTGATCAAGAATAACAGCTTTTCCTCAGTTCCCAAAACTGAAGACAAGATGCCATCTATTAGTAAATTGGAGCTGAAGTACTCTAGAATCAGTACAAGAAATACCCTTAAAATTACTGTGTATCACATTACATACTACCTATGGCCTTAATATTGCCTGTTTCCCAAAAGGACCTCATTAGGTTCCAGTATACCCAAAAATGTGTTTGTGTCAAAAGTATATTGTACAGCAAAAACATCAGCCAGAAGCACAGTGATACACAGTAAGTAAGCACTTGTGAAACCCCTTGGCAACCAGATGCCTGTTTGTAGAGAACTAAAAATAGTCAGCAAGGAAATAAGCAATNCAGCAAAAACATCAGCCAGAAGCACAGTGATACACAGTAAGTAAGCACTTGTGAAACCCCTTGGCAACCAGATGCCTGTTTGTAGAGAACTAAAAATAGTCAGCAAGGAAATAAGCAATAATATGGATTTTAAAAAAAAAAAAAATCACACTTTTTGAGAGTGCATCCAAAACATACTCCTGTTCCATCAACTTCAGGACAAGGAGCATCCTTTCCCCAAACGAGAGGAAGGCTGGGAGGGGGCTCAGGCTCAACACCATCATGAAGATCTCTGGAAAACTGACTCCTTGCCCCGAGACACTTGAGGCCATAATCATAATACACCTCATGGTATGGTTTTTTTAGAGCAAGGTCCACTACCAGAGCACCAGAGCCCAGGCAAGAACCTCACACTGGAGTCGCTGTCACACCCAGAGACATGACACTTTTATTTGAGAAGTTTCCAGCTGGGAGGAGGACATCTACACTGCAATTAAGAGGAAGCTTGCACAGCAAGGAGGTTTGCCCAGGCCTTTGCTCATCATCCAAACTAAGCTGGAAGTAAGTTTGCCCATGCACATGGTACAGCACAAAACACACCGCAGAAGCTCCCAGAGTACAGACAATCAATACTAATAAGTGCCTTATAATCCAAAAATCACTCCATTACTGCATCTGCTCACTGTGGTTACATCCAGTATTTGCAAGACACTCAGTGCAGTAGCACCTCCCTGATGTAAACACTCACCCTAATCCACGCTATTATATATATCACGTGTTTACCCAAAGTTGAATGATCATTTCAACCTCCCTTAATCTGATTGCATAACAAACTACAGCAGCTTTAAATAACCAAGCTGCTGTCTCCAGCTCGGATCAGCTGAAATCACTCATTTCAGCACCCAGCATCTTCTGAAGAAGAAAACGGAGCAGACAATGATGGAGAAGGGAGAAAAAAAATCAAAGAACGTGGTCACTGCTTTCACAGCCAGCTCCACTACAAGTCACACCACAACCTGTGGACGCAAGGTGGTAATTTCACACCTGGCACAGGCTGTCAGCACAAGGTAAAGCAAATTGTTTTCAAGTCCCAGATAATATTGCACAATTAAAGCCCATCCTGCTGGATGTTATTCACAGCCCCGGCACAATGCAGGCTATGAAGCGTGGATTTTCAAAACAAGTAATTGCACATATACAGACAAAGGCCATAATTTTCATGGCAGCTCCCATAAAAGCTTATCTTTTGCGTGACATCACACCCATCAATTACAACTTAAAGTACCAGTGCCAAACTGCTTCTGCCCTCCCAATCCAAAAGGAACACAATTAATGAGTAAGACTGCTCATCCACACCTGCACCTCTCAGAAAGACCTTCCGAAACAGATTAGTATTTAAAGATTCTTTAGACAACGAGATTTATAATTATTATTGCATTACATCACCACAAAGTCTTAATCAAATCAAACTGCCTCATTATCTGACATAGGATAACAAACAGTATCAGTGCAATGCACTGGTACCAAAGGGTAAAGCACCTCTAGCCTCCCCCCCCCCAAGGGAGATGTTCACAAAAATGAAGTCTTATGGCTGTTATCAAACAGCAAGTTAGAAAAGCAAAACAAAAACACACATATGTCTTTGAGCACACTCAGGACCCGAATTCTTCCTGCTAAACAGAAACACACGTATGTCTTTGAGCACACTCAGGACCTGAATTTGTCCCTGCAAAACAAAAACACACGTATGCCTTTGAGCACACTCAGGACCCAAATTTCTCCCTGCAAAACAAAAACACACGCATGTCTTTGAGCACACTCAGGACCTGAATTTCCCCCTGCAAAACAAAAACACACGTATGTCTTTGAGCACACACAGGATCCCAAATTCCTCCCTTGGAATCCAACCAACCAACCAACCAGGGCACGAGGAAAGCGATGGGCAGGTGAACGGGAAACAGAATGAGGTGAGGGACACATTCTGGCATCTCTCGTCCCAAATCAGCCCCTGAGAAATCCAGAGGCAGCACCAGGGGCTAAGGCTAAAGCATCCATCGATGGCAGCCAGCTTCATACATCCCTTTGACGTCAGGGTGGCAGCCTTGTCACAGAAGTTAGGGATGAGCCAGGCATCAGCACACCGCTCTCTAACCAACAGCGACCTCAACACCTTCGTGGGGGAAAGCAAGCCAAGTTATCTCTGCTCCAGGCACAAATATCTACTCCTCTGAGTCACCCATGAATCCACAGCCATTACCCCCAGCGTGTGGCTGCACTGGGGGATGTCTGCCGGCATGTCAGGCCCTTCACTGGGAAAGAAAGAAGCTCAGCGAGTGTGTCCACACCAGCTGGGTGTACGCTGCCTCTCTCCCCCGATTCACCATGTCAGCCCGCTGTAACCAACCTGCCGTCACAGCAGCGCAAGCACAGCCTGACATCTACAGTTAACTCGGCGGCGGTGGAAGCGCCGCTCAACCCTTGAATCAGAAGGTATAGATTATATACGTCTATATATACCCACAAAATCTGCCACAGAAATCCTGGCAGTGACTCCCTCGTTGGCCGCGAAGGCAGCGGAGCTGCAGCGAGCGGAGGGAAATGCAGCAGGAGACACCCCATCCCCCCCTTCACTCCTCTCTTGAGCCGCGGCCACGCCAGCAGCCTCCCAGGCAAACAGATGCCGCTCCAACCCGGGCTCGCCCGCCCACACCGGGGGAAAAAAAATAACGAAAACCCTTGCCCACCCTCTGTCATTCCGCCTCCTACCTCCCCCCCCAGTCGCTGGGGGGGAACGCTGGGAGCCGGGGGGGTCTGGCAGCGCTCGGGGAACTGCAGAGGAAGGCGCCCGCTCCCTGTACAAAGCCCGGAGGAGTCATGAATAAAACATCTCCCGGAGGAGGCGGGGGAGGTCAAAACACGGAGATAGAAGGGAATAAAAAGGCTGCGCGGCAACGGGAGGATTCCAACCGACTTCGACCAGGCCCCGGCCCCCGACCAGGCCCCGGCCTCCGCGGGGGAAGCGGCGCCCCCCGGATCCCCTCGCCCGCCCCCGCCGGCACCCGGGGGACGCTCTCACCTCAGGAACCGCCGCTCGGACTGGCTCCTCCGCCGCGGAGAGCCGTCGGCGAGAGCCGGATGCGGCCGAAGGCCCGGGCTGGAAGGGACGGGGAAGCTCAAGGGACCGGGCGGCTTCAACTAAACGTGCGAGCCAGGCGGCAGCAGCAGTAACCGGGAGAGGAGCTGCTTCTCCGAGCTAGGAGCCGGGGCGGGCCGAGGCGGGGAAGGGGCGGTGCGGAGCCCGGGGCGCGGCCGGCCGGCAGGGCGGGGACAGGCCGAGGAGGAGGGACCTCCGCCCGCCTCTCGCATTCTTCCCCCGGGGCGGGGGGCGAGGGGGTGGTGTGTTGTGTCCGCCTCCGGTTCTTCCCCGCGGGTTGTGAACAGCCGGCCTGGCGTTACCCCAGGCGGCGGCTGCCGGCCCCTTCCCGACCGCTGCCGCCGGACGTCGTGTTATGGTGATAGTCGTTTAGAAGATCCTCACAAGAATTTCTCTCGCTGGCCGATTTGTCCTGTTAGCTGTTAAGGAAGGAGCCGCGGCGGTGATAAGGGTTGCTCTGTTTAATTACTTTGCCAAACCCATGTTTGCGTGCGGGGGTGGAGGACGTGCAGGGACAGGAGGCTGTCAGGCCCTGCCGGCATTTACACGCTGTCTCGGTGTATGATGCGCTGTGTGTGCCAGCAATTCCCTGCCCTCAAAGTGTCACCGTGAGCAGGAGGACATTCCCTGAAGGACAACTGTGTCAAGAAATGTGACCAGCAGGTCAAGAGAAGTGATTTTGCCCCTCTATATAGCTCTGGTGAGGCCCCACCTGGAGTTAGTGTTCAGTTCTGGAGCCCTCAACATTAAGAAGGACATTGAGCTGTTGGAGCAGGTCCAGAGGAGGCCATGAAGATGATGAGAGGGCTGGAGCACCTCCAAACTTTACTCCATCATCGTTGACACCAGCTTGCATGTGCTTGGTCCTTTAGGTGTCTCCCCAACCAATTTCAAAGGTTGTGCCCCATAAATCCTCAGCTCTGTGTAGAAGATCTTGATAGAGCTGTTGGAGCAGGTCCAGGGGAGGCCACGGAGATGATGAGAGGGCTGGAGCACCTCCCTTCTGAGGGCAGGGTGAAGGAGTTGGGGTTGTTGAGCCTGGAGAGGAGAAGGCTCAGGGGGAACCTCAGAGTAACTTCTCAGTACCTGAAGGGGGCTACAGAAAAGCTGGGGTAGGACTTTTTAATAGGATATGTTATGGCAGGACTAGGAATAAAGGGTACAAATTGGTAAAGAGGAGATTTAGGCTGGAAATAAGAAAGAAGTTCTTGACTGTGAGGGTGTGGAGACACTGGAAGAGGTTGCTTGTGGATGCCCCCTCAATCCCTGGAGGTGTTTAAGGCCAGGCTGGATGAGGCCCTGAGCAGCCTGGTGTAGTGGGAGGTGTCCCTGCCCATGGCAGGGGATTGGAACTAGATTATCTTTAAGGCTCTTTCTCCTTAGGTAGAGCCAGCACCCTCTGGAGAGCATCTCAAGTCCACAGTGCTCAGTATCTAGTGGTGGGAGACAGAGTGGGTTGAGGTGGGAGAGCAGCAGGCATTGGTAAGTTCAGAGATGTCAAAATACCTACCCTGGTGCCTTTGTCACTGGAACAGCACGGTGGTTTTTCACCTTAGGATGGAGGTTTTTTCCCATGAAGGCAATGCATATCAGCCCTGTTGCAGCATGTGCCCAAATTTCCACAGGCAAAACTGTGGTTTTGTATTCACTGAGGTATAGATTTCAGTGAAAGTCACTGTTGACTGAAAAACAAAGAAAAAAAAAAAGGAGGCTGAGGTGAAGCTTCTTTGAGGATCATGTTATAAAAGCTTTCTCAGGTTGTGACTGCTGGGAAGTGCTACCATGAGAACTAGATAGACTCCACTGAGCCTACACTTTCTTCATTGCTTGCAGTTTTAGTATCTTTCAGTAATCTAGGCAAATATATTTTCATCTCGGGACATATTCCCTTGCCATTTTGAAAATGTAAAAAGCAAATAACAAATCCTTGGCAAGATCCCATTTGCAGTCCTTTCTGACTTTGTATGTTTTGCTGTATGTTGGAAATCCTTAAGGTAGACACAAACAGCACCAAGAGATTCCAAAAGAGGGGCTATTCTCATGTCTAAGTTTACATCTTTGAAGTTTGGCAACTTTGGCACTTTTCACTGGTGAGAGCCGGAGACTGTTTCTAAAGACACGTGGAGCTTTTATGGTGAAAACTACACTTTGCTGCTATAAATCCTGTTTCCAATAAAAACAACCCTATAAGAACAACATGAAGCAAACATATTTTGTTTAGCCTCCACAAACAAACCTCCTTGACGTTTTCCTTGTGTGCAGCTGGTTAACATTCATAAGTATTTACATGTAAACCCATTTCCTTATGCACAGATTTGTTGAGCTCAGATTTGTTGAGCACATCGTTGTCTGCCACTCTCAAGCAGTCAAAGATGCATCAAAGAGCAGAAAATAATTATTTCTCTGATTCTTGATGTTTGTTTTACTCATTTTTTGAGACGAGGCATTGCAGGCTGGAGAGTTATTTTTAGAAAATGGAAAGTTATAAATAGTGTAAACAATTCCTGTTATCCAGAATGTACTGAGGTGGTGGAGGCCCATCCCTGCAGACATTGAAGGTCAGGCTTGCTGAGGTTCTGAGCAACATGATTTAGTGCAGGAGGGTGGTGAGACACTGGAAAAGGTTGCCCAGAGAGGCTGTGGATGCTCCCTCAATCCCTGGAGGTGTTCAATGCCAGGCTGGATGAGGCACTGAGCAACCTGGTGTAGTGGGAGGTGTCCCTGCCTATAGCAGGGGGGTTGGAACTAGATGATCTTTCACGTCCCTTCCAAGCCAAATTATTCTATGATTCTATGTCCCTGCTCACTGCAGAGGGTTGGACTAAATGGCCTCTGAAGGGCCTTTCCAACCACATCATTCTATTTGGCACCATGTCAACCGAGCCTCTCTTCCTGCCTGCTGACACCTGAACCAGTTATCATTTCATTACCCCAAGAATAAGTTAGGCATTTGATGTTAAAAACCAAAGGGTGAGGTGTGTTCCTGCAGGAGGATGTCAACTTTCACCCTGACTTATCTGTGCTGTGTGAAATTATCTTCCCTGATTTATTTTGATTAGAGCATGATTTTTACTTGGGCTGATGTCTGTTATTTCCACTGTAGGTCACAGAAGGAACATGGACTTGTTTTCTCAGGCCTGAATTCACACTGTACTGTCCCAGCACACTTCCCTGCAGTAACATGGACTCTGTAGGGAGAGTGAAACATGTTACAGCTCCTGTCTGTGCAGTACAAGCTTGGAGATGTGAAATGTGGGAGGGTGCAACAGCCAGCCTCTTCAAAAAGCACTCAAAACAGTGCTGTGGAAACACCATTCCAGCCCATTTACACAAGGAAAAAAGGTTATTTGGCTTTCACCAGACTAACACAGTGAAATCAACCTGTGTGCATGTGCTGTGTGTATTGCCTGAGCTGTATTAGTACAACAGCACTTGTAAGGATGGAGCTTCCTTCTTTTCTCCTAAAAAGGGAAATACAGTTCCCTCATCTCCCCCAAAGGTACATGTACCCATATCCTACTTGTTACCCACAAAAAAAGAAGCCTTTTCTTTAATCAGGTAGTTGTTATTGACACAACTGGCTGAATTTCAAGCTGGAAAACTTACAAATGCCTACATTGTCCCATTTGTTTTGAAAAGTTCTGGTGATTTCCCAATACCTTAATGAAATGGGAGGAATTAGGGGAGTCACAGCTCAGCTTACAGAAAAACAGGTGAAACTGCAGCACATTTTCCCCAGTTAACATGTTCAAAATAAAAGCAAAATGCTGCACAAACTGCTGCTTGAACAGTCTATAGATTCTGATTAATTGGTACTGTCTAGTTCCAAAATATCAAACTATTTCTTAAACATGCCAATACTGAAATATCTTTGTAAATGTAAAAGGACTGACAGCCAGGTGACAAAGAGGTTCCTCCATCCATGAAGGCTGGGGACAGTCTGAGTTGGGCTGGATGAAAGGGCACAGAAAGGCACAGACTCCCTGGATTCAGCTTCCTCTTATGGATTTTCCATGTTCCAAAATCTTTCAAGATGTCATGTCCCAGAAATTTTGTGAAGATGCTGAGGTGCTGAGGTGGGTTTGATGCTGGGAGTAAAAAAGCTGCTCTTTGAGCTGTTCTGCTCTTTGACAAGTGATACAGGGACAGATATATGAACTTCACTACTCCTTTGCAATGGGGCATTAACATCAAAGTCTAGCTTTGCATATTTAGTGATAACAAATTAGGGGATATTTCTTTTGTGCAGTCGGGCCCTGCTCCTTGCATTCACTGTTGTTCTTAAAATGGAAATGCTGTTCATTTGCAACGAGGAAAGAATGGATCACAGATTCTCAGCAGATCAGAGAATGTGTTTAACTGATAAATAATGATCTTAGAGCAAATAGTGCCCTTCTCTCCCTCGTCTCATAAGCAGTACACCTGTTCAGAGGACAAAAGGCAGTCTGAGATGCTTAAAAAGAGTAGAAGGTTAATCTGCATTACTTAAAGCTGCATAATTCTCCTGATTTTTTTTTTCATAGGCCTGCATGAAAACTCTAGGGACAGAGAGCACTCACAGCTGTTGGAGAAACCTATAGATCCCCCTGGAATTTTCAGATAACCTTTACTGATCCCAGTTCAATGTTTTTTTAATTTACTCTTTGGAATCAATAATTCTCTTTATACCTGGGCTTGCAATTAGCCAAGATAAGGCAAAAGAAGTTGATAAGCCCTCAGATAAGCCATGCATATTTTGGGTGCTGTATAAACAAGAATATCAGTGTCAGGGCATCCAGTTATGAGCCTCTAATTCCAGATTAATGCCTCGGTAAAGCTGGCTATTAATATCAGGCTAAGGCAGAGAGAGTAGAGAAGAAGCAGGAACTTCAATTTTCAGCACCCTCACTCCTCACCTTCATGGGAAATAAACACTGTTTTAAGTCAGAACCCAGTTTCCAGTTAGAGTTTTAAGTTAGAGAAAGGGAAGTTGTCTCTTACAGAGACCTCCTCATACACCAGGGATTTGGGTTCTGCATTACCAGCTCATACAGCCTCCTGATGACTAAAGACTGCATCCATTTGGATGGGAAAATGTCTCAAAGGAGGATCAAAAACAGATCTCAAAGGAGACCTTGGTTTAAATGAGCAATGTTACTGGGAAGCCATTCTTTGTACAGGGTACTTCATGCTACATTATACTGTCTGGCTATTTCATAGAATCATAGGGTTTGAAATCATAGAATCATAGAGTCTGGGTTGGAAGAGACCTTAAAATCATCTAGTTCCAACCCCTCTGCCATGGGCAGGGACACCTCTCACCAGACCAGGTTGCTCAGTGCCTCATCCAGATCCAGCCTGGCCTTAAACACCACTAGGGATTGAGGGGGCATCCACAACCTCTCTGGGCAACCTCTTCAGTGTCTCACCACCCTCACAGGAAAGAATATCTTCCTTCTCTCCAGCCTGAATCTCCCCTCTTCCAATTTACATCTGTCCTGCCATCCCATTTGTGTGATGGGAGCTAAGAGCTGCCTTGTAATGGTTCCTTGAGAGGGTGGCCATGGTACAGCAACAGCAGATGAGATTTAAACTGCCAATGTTGAACATTGATGCTACTGCCTTTTAGGAGTTAAGTGCTGTTAAATTTTATGCAAATCAATCTTTCAGGGGCCCAAAAAAATGCTTTTGGCAAGAACATAAAGCAAATACTGATGGCTAGAATAATAATGTAGAATTAGGAGATTTTTCAGGTATTTTAATGCACCAGAAAAAAAAAAAACAAAACATTCCAAGTTCATAACTGGTTGAAGAATTGCTTTGAACAACAAAAGCTGTCAGGAGTGAAGTTAGTATTTGTGGTCTACCCAAACCATCTTTGAGCATTGCAACAAGGAACTATGCACCACATGCAGAGCTAGATCTGGACACAACTTTGATTGCAAGATCCAAGATCTCAGGTCTCAACATCTTTTTTACAGATGATAAGACAGGGAGCAAACAATAATTCAGTAAAATCTAAAGCACCGTGTGGGCCTGAAAAGCATTAAAATGAAATCTATGAATGGATTTGTCTGCATCTCTTTTTGTACGTGAAAGGGAAGTACATTGACTTGAGAATACTACTGTCCATGTGGGATAGATAGCAGGTCTGTTCCACTGTGCAACATTGTGTGTTATTCCCTTTCAGTTTCCAAGCTGAGGAAATCAAGAAAAAGATTCCTTGCCATTATGTTGCTATTATAGCAGAGAATTTAATTGTGTTCAAATCAAGGCAAAGTTATAATTCCCCTGGAAATTGTAACTTGGCCCAAAACACTGAGCACTTTTGGAGCAATTGCTGCTCTGCACCTTTCCAGAAAGCATTAATCTGACACAAAGCCTGTGTTATAGCTGATAAGGGAACTATTACATTGCATTTCACAACTTGTGTGGATATTAATCACAAACACATTCTAATTGTAATTTTAATAGATAGATTATGACACAGAGAGGTAGGGTAGGATTTGTCTGCCTTATCCCAGTCATCTCTGAACTGGATGTCCATGCTACAGCTAGTAACCCATGGTTCTTTTTAAAATCAGTGGAGAGAAATAAAGATCTGCAAAGGCTGGTCTCTTTTGAGATGAAATGAATGACCTCTCAGGGGCTTTTTTACTGGGATAACACATGAGCACAGACATCTGGCTTCTGATGTCCTAACTATGTGAGGTGAATCCATCTTCAAGGGTTAATACAATGGTCTTCAGGAAGGCAATCATTCCATCATCACTTCTGGGAGCTCAATAAACATGTAAAAAGTTTTGCCTTTCCTGTTTGCCTACTTTGTTAGTGCCTGTTTGTCTGTTCTCCTCAAAAGCTGTCATGGTTCAACACAAAGATACATGGACATGCAAACCCTTCAGTAGTAATTACTCAAAAAAATGTTTTCCATTAATTTGTTGCCAAAACAAACTCATTTCCTCCCTCAGCTGCTCAAAAACTTCTCCTGTGGAAGAAGAAGAAGAAAAAAGTGAACATAAAGAAGGATGGATGTTCCTTCCAAAAAGGCAGGGAGAATATTGCCAGCAGCCTTGTCTTAATCATCTCTGTAGCTCAGAGGCAGAGAGAGGAACTGGGATAGCAGCAGGAGGAATTAAAAGGCAGGGATCTGAGCCTACACTTTGAAAAGATCTATGAGAAATTTATAATAGGCATTTGTGGTGATTAAAAATTGCAAATCCCTTAGGAGTTCACTCTAGGTAAGTTTAGTTTGGTTGGAAGAGAAATCAGAATGAGTGTTTCCACTGAACTGTTCTAAAACATGGCCCATAGTCTGGGATTTATTTCTGCATGTTTAAGCAGAGTGAAAAAATGGGCATTCCATCATTTTTAGCTAATAGCCAGACAATGGAGGCTTATTTTGGACCTAGAAATGCACATTCAATGTCCAGCTCAAAATTTTATACATCCTAATGAGAGGCCACATCAGGGCTCATCTTTGGTTAAAAATGGCGTGAAAGTATTCTGGCCCCTCTCCAACCAGTGAAGGGCAGTACCAAATAGTGGGTCTGTTTTATTTCACAGAATTCTATTATAATTCCTTTTTTTTTATGAAGTCCTAAGAGCTCTGTGAAGTGAGATGGGGGGGAGTTGCCCAGTCTTCCCACCACCTTCTGTTGCTGAACAACAGCAGCAGGTCAAGTTGTGTCCATAGGCTGACGAAGGCTGAATGTCTTTCCCAGTCTTCCCTGTCTCCAAAGGACTGTGGGTATAACCTGGTGGTGGCCCTCATTTTCATGTGGGATGACAAAAGGACTGAGTAGGTGACTCAACTGCTGCCCTTCTCCATACAAAAATAGTCCCTATTTGGACCTCTGTGAGGAGGAGAAATGCTACTCTGCATCTGAGTGAACTTATGCTTTTCATGGCAAAAGGACAGTGTATTCCCAGAAGAATATCTGTCTCACCAGTGGGCATGGGGAATGGAAGGGAATATGGCCAATGGGAAGAAAAAAAAAAAAAAAAAGCATTTTTCCCCCAGTCATTGTAGTTTGCAAAACCAGCTGAGGGTCACTAACAGCTTCCTTAAGCTGATGAGCCACAGTGGCCACAAGGCTGTGTGAAGCCTGTGGTATTGATACCCACTGAGGTGATAAAACTAAATATAATGGATCCTTTCCTAGGCAGGAGGGTAGAGATGAAAGCCTTATCAGTGATACAGCTAAAGAAAGGGAAGTTCCAACCATTCAGCTCCAGCAACCTCTGCAGCCTGATGCTGTTGGGATGAGGATTCAGAAAACATGGAGGCATCTCCCTGAAAGTGATTACTACCCTGGGAAGCTTATATAAACTGGGAAGTTCAACTCCAAGCAGAAGCTATAAGCCAAACTAAATATTAACCTACACCCCACTTTGTAACAGTGTATTTTTATGTGATATGCCGTGCCTGAGGTGGTGCCCAGTCTTGTTGTGTGTCATCTTCTTCATGCTGATCTACTCCGTCAGGTTGGGAAGTGCCTGGATGAGCAGGTATTTTATTAGGTTGCTTAATGTGATGAAGGTGGAGGACAAAGCTGACCTATTTGTGCTCTTTAGCAGGTGCCCACAGTTGTGACTGTAGCTGCAGGTGGAGCAGTGAAGTGAACAAAAAAACACTGTGATTAAGCAACTGAGCAGATCCCAGTTAGCAAAAAGCAGAGGATAAGTGTTTTTGGTTTCAGTGAGGACAAAGTTGGGGAAGGAGGTTACTCAACTCATCTCCACAGCCACCTGGGCTCCTGTAATTCCTTTCAGAAAATAGCTACAACCATTCATCTTGTTCCATTTAACTGGTTTAGGTGTTATCTAAGTGTTAACTATCTTTTCCATACTGTGACCAGAAGGGAGACTGAACACCAAACATAACCTTGTTATATATTTGTAAGTAGAACTAAAGAGATGCTGGAGGAGGTTCACCCCTGCCCAATTTGCCCAATTCTGTTGTGCTTGACAGAGAGAAATTTCACACAAGAACTTCTGAAACCTTCATGGGGACATCCCCTCCCCTGCTGTGCAGCCTTGGGGGGGGGAGGTGTGTGTGGTGGTTCACTATTTGGATTAGGGCTTCCTCAAATGCCATTATTTGTAAAATAAAAGGAGCTTTCTGCCTGATGGGCAACATAGGGGCTGCAAGGTGAGGTCTAGCTTTGGGGTCACACCTGGGATTGGTTGGACAATGTGTCAACTTGGATTTCTCAATGCTCAGTGAAACAGGAGTAAATGCTTGTTGGTTTTTCCCCCAGATGATACCAAGTTCTATTTTGCTGCATTTGAACAGCACTTTGAAGGCATAAATCCCATATCTATTTCAACATACCTGTCCTGCTAGTAAAGCACCAGGTGAAAGCCCAGTGCTCATCTCAGCCACAATGGTCTGGAGAGAAATGCAAGTGATTCAGAGGTATGAGTGGTGCCTGGCTCCAAAGTCAGCACTGGTAAGTGAGCTGCTCAAATGCTTGTATCTCAATGCAAG
>VZTY01030044.1:0-24803 GCA_013400935.1 Turnix velox | reverse complement strand
AGAAAGGAGGAGAAGGGGAAAGGATGAGACGGGGAAAGGGGAAATTCTAGTCTTGATCATGTGTATTTAGGAAAGAAATGACTGAGAGAAGAGCTATGCCACTGTGGTCTGCTTTCCCAAATTATCATTTCTCACCAACTACATTTGTATGGGAATATTAATTAATTTTTTTGTGCCTTTTATGATGATCTAAGCTGATCAAGGTACTACATCAATGTGGGATTTTAGCCAGGCAGACCCATATTCCATATTAGCTTTCATTTAGCCAGCTCAAGGACAACAGGAAAGCCAGAGGTGTGGACTCTGCATCCATCAACCTGCTAGATACTTCAGGCTAGAGATCATAAAAACTTGTGTTCTTTCATTGGTCCCTGTTCCCTTGGCAGACTGAAAAAATGACCATGTTGTGAGGTGGAGCACATTCGTTTACTAGCTAATCACATCCTCAAATTGAAAAAGTCTCCAGGAGAAACGCTCATCTTTGCTGCAGATATGCATTGTCTTTCCAAATGCTGTAAAATTAATTAAATGTGCCCAGAACTAGTGAAAAATGGGAGATCCTTTATCTAAAAAAGCCCCTGTAGAGTCTGAAACCACGTGACTGTGTATTATAAAAAAGGGAAGCTTTTCAAATATCAAGTATGTTATACACGTCTTTTTCTTTATTCTTGAGAAATGAAAATTTGTGTTTTTTATAATTAAAGGTAGTCATTCTATTCCACAATCCAAGTAAGTTACCTTTCAAATCTGTGTATCCAAATGCACACTGCTTATCTGGATGTGGATATTTGACATATTAAAAGCCCTAAAAGCAGGGTGGTAATGGAATTAAGCCAAAGTTATCTTCAAACCTCTAATTTTTACATCTGTTTTGGTAGTTTCAAAGTATGGATTGAAAGTAAACTCACATGAACAGTATGTCTTGGTTCCTGGTTTAATTTTACTGTTTAGACAGACAGCTAGATGTCGTTACAATCTAGAATTGGGAGGCCCAAACTATTCTATGATTCTATGATTCACATGTAAATAAAGTTTCAGGAATCTCCTACAGACTGGACAACTAATAAAATCATGAAATCAAAGTGGCAGCAGTTTTAATAAGTGAACTTAACTGGGGGTATACATTAAAATGTTTCACAGGAGGCAATACCTTTCTACACACAAATTGAAATCTGTTTGCTGTTGTTGCATAATAAATAGAAAGGAGGGCAGGAGGCAGAATTGCAAAGAAATAGAGACATTTAGCATCGAACTGTTTCATACAAAGCAAGAACAGTTTCTTGCTGGAAGAAATGGTTTTGTGAAACACAGATCCCATGCTGTTTATCTAATGACAAAGCAGTTGAACCAGAAAGATGGATGGATTCTCACTGGCATTTCCTGCTGACCACGTTAAGTACCACAACTGAGAGATTTTCAGACTTTCCTGGAATTACTTCCATAAGACTTGATTGAACTAGATGTGCTCTATGCAAACCTCTGAATGCAACAAGAAGTGGAATCAGCAACAAGGTTTTTCCTTGCACTCATCTGAACTGCAGCAAACAGCTACATAGCTCAAAATGTAGAAATAGGGCCTGTACAAAGACTACAAGTTTGATAATGCCCTTTCTGTGCATCGTCAGAGGCTCTAGGTGTTTTTAGATTTCATTCTGAATTACAGAGGAAATGAGGTTGAGTTTCCACATTAGTCAGAGTGCAATCAATGATAATACTTCGAATTAAAGCAACTGTCTCTACAAACTCCCACCACTACCCTGCAACATGAACTAGACACACTAATTTCATTAGAGCATTTTGAAGCCTCTATTACACATCTCACAACGTAATCCTCCAAATGAACTATTGTCAGGTTTGCCCAGAATTGCAGTGAGCAGTCAAAGACAACTTTGTTACTACAAAGCTTAAATAGGATCAAAACAAAGTTGGGCTATCATACTGCTAATGTCTCCAGCTAGCCAGCAAACCCTCCTTCCCCCACCAAAAAAACAAAAAAACCCCCACCCAGCTACAGTTTCTATTGGCATAAGCATCATTCACCAGTTTGTGGCTAACTCAGTGGTTGAAGTGAAAATTCAGAAAATTACCTCACAGGACTTCTAGCAAAGAAAGAATATGATTGCTGTCGTTGTTAGACTGTTGAGACTGATGTTCTCACATTACTTTAGCTTCACTCATAATCTACCTTTCTATGTTATTTTTAAAATTCAGTTTCTTTTCTTTTCTAGCTGTAAATTAAATTGCACAAGCCTGTACAAACTTCTCAAAGCACTGGGGCTGTATAAATGAGCTGCACTGATTTACACCATCTCAGAATTGAACTCAAAGTCTTTAAGCAGCATGCTGAGATCGGATATGTAACATCTATACCAGAGCATCTAGGATTTGATTGCAAAATAATGAAGAGTCATTTAAGTAATTACTTTTGCATAAATTACTCTTTGCTGGTATGTTGCAATCTATAATTGCTGCACATTACAAGCACCATGGTTACTAATCAAGAGGAGAAAGGAATTCAAGACCTGGAAAGAGCAAGAGAAATTAGGCAGAGCAAATATACAGTCAGAGTAAAGAACAAATTATTCATCTGCCATGTTGACACAGAGCATGTGTATCAGCAAGACAGTAAGAAAAAGGACCCAAAAGGACAGCTACCTATCCCCACCAGGATAATAAGTATTTCTATGTGCCACAGAAAATACAAGCAAACCAAGAAAGTTTGACCAATATAAAAAATTCCCTTGCCACAGTTTAAATAAAATAGAGAAATCAAGAAGCCACACTCACCATGTTCCAAAATTCCATAAAACCAAATAGGCTTTTAGGGAAATTTTTCCATTCATTAGAAAAAACCCTGTGTCCTAGATGTAGCAGTCTCCTGGCCTTCCCCTGTATTAGGAAAGGAGTCTGTGACCATAGAAGAAGTCCTTATGCTGATTTCCAGCAGCAGAGGAAAGGTTTTTCCAGGACCTCTGGCAAATGCAAAGAGAGTGACATGAAGTAGAGCACTGGCAACTTGAGAGGAAGCCCACCCATTTCACAGAGAGTCAGGGAGCAACAGCAGCCACTGACTTTTGATGCATATTTGCATGCTTTTTATGACCCTGGCCTGAATTGCAGGTTTTTGCAGACAAAGTCAAAGTAGTTTTGACTGGTACTCATTTTTCATTAGAAATATTTGGCACAGTTACTCTCTTATGAAACCAAATGTCTTGTGGCAGTAAGCGTAGCATGATGGAGGGGGTCTGGCAGAGATGCTGAATGATCTTTGGCCTTTATTTATATGTGACATTTCCAGAAAAAACATTTTATTAGATAAGCCACTAGAGAGCAATCCTTCAATGCTATGGCTGCCTTCTAGCAAAGATAAGCTAGCTTCTGGGAATGCAAACTACAGGTTAGGGGGATATGTACTGCAGAGAAAAGTAGAAATGGAAGAACAGAAATGCATAATCCTTAAAGAGTAGCCACACGTGGACTAAACAATTCCTGAGGTATCCTCACATTAAGAGCAGCCTATAGGGCATATCCTGGTAAAGCAGTGGAAATACCCACCAAGCTCAGCTGTCCCATAGTTCATTAACTGAAGTTAAATAACCCATCCATACATCCCCATTATGCCACACAATATGTACCTCCAAACCTTATTAGAGGTTGAATAGAATTTGGTGCAAATACAGGCAAATGGAGAACAAAAGTCCACAGACTTAACGGACATCTCCAAAACAACAGAATTCACAAATTCCATCTGCAGTACTACCTCAGATGAAAATCTGCAAGTTTGTAAAGTCTGCATGCTTGCAAACTATGAAAAATAAGACATGAAAGAACATAGGATGTCACTGTTAACAGCTTCAGTTGTCATCAGAAAACAGCTTGACCTTATATTCAGGAAATAGGGTCAAAGTCTGAACTGCTTTTGTATTATCTGGAATGAAAAGAGATTCCAAGATGCTGCATAAATATGAAGAGACTAAATAGCATCCAAAATTCGTAAATAATGACTACAACATAGAGTGAGGAATAAAAGAACACTTCCCAATTCCAACCCCTTCACCTTGCAGGTTGTGTTGTTGGGATGTGCTGCCTGGCAATTTGAAGTTAAAGCTAATGAAATTTTCTGTGTGGGAACAGATTGATATACACATATCACACAAACAGCTACATAAACACATACGCCCAAACACAAGCTAATCCCTTTAATGAATCCAGCCCACAACAGTCTAATCATTACAAATTTACTTTATAGCTGAAGCTATATTCAGATGCACAAACACAATACAATGTCCCTTGTAAAGTACTACAGGCTTTATCCTTTTTGAACCTGAAAATAATAAAGCCTGGTTATATTTTTCCCTTCAACTTTCACGTCTCCTTGGGCCCAGATTTAAAATCTTCCTGATGTTCATTTCTGTAGCTTAATTACGTTACTGTGATTCTTCTTCCCTAATAGACCTACTGTGTACAAATCTCCAGAGAAAACATTAGTTCCTGGCAAGAGCTCCTGGCAAAGTAGTGATCGTTCTCCCTTCTCAGAGTCTTTTTGAATATTAAGAATATGCACAGAAATACTAAAACTTGTCTCAAGATGGATAGGATTTATTGAAGTGCCCTTTGAAGTCCAGTGGAAGTGTTTCATTCAGGTTTTGGGACTGGTCTTTTCTGTGAGTTGAACAGAAGTACAATAGAAAGCTGAAGAAGGAAAGAAAGAAAACTACAGGAATGGAAAAACAACTTAGCAGACTAATCTCTCCACAACTCTAAGCTTCTAGAAGTATGATAAACAGGTTGGCAAAGGATTATCAAGCCAAATCTCCTACTTTAGATGAAACCCGCATGTAACATAAGAGGTTTTGTTGCTCAAGATTTCTACAAGTTGCAGAAAGAAATTGCTTGCAATATATATTTGAAGACTGATAGCTAACATTGGGTATGGCCAGCTATTAGAAATTTTAGGCTGGAATTTGACTAACGATTTGATATCCCACAGGATATTGTAACATGAACAATATGAGAGAATTTTTTCACAGAAGGCTACTAAGTAAACAGATACTGACAAAGCAAAACTTCATAAAGTGAGTTAAGCTTATCTGGTCATTATTTCATCTTGTAAATAGGTCTTTCATTAAATAAAGACTTCCAAAAAATGAAGAAATTAATTAATATGGACAATCTGTACCCTAAGCTTTTCCTGCTACTCTCTAAAATTAGTGATTATAATGATTTTTCCTAATTTGTTTTTGCAAACCTCCCAAGTTACATTCATTGTTACACATATTTGTATACTGTATACAATACACAATCCAATAGATGTTGATATATGTATTGAATCATGAAAAAATCATTGAAATCAGCTTAAAATCCCCACAAACGTACAAGGCAGCCTGCCAGGCTAAACACAGTCAGCAAAAATCACCACTAGGTTAAATATTTCTCTCTCAACATCTTTGCCTATGCTACAGAAAATTCCTGAGAAATACAGCATTGCATGCATAGATTGTGCCAGTTGTCAAGTAGAGGAGGTTGTCAGCAGTTGATCTGAGAAAAAAACTGAGACTCCATTACAGGAAAAACCTTTTCTTCCATTCTTTCAGTAAAGAACACTGCATGACAATTCGATGCTGCAGAAATGTTTTAAAATGCACCAGATTAATTTACTAGCATAGAGGTATTTAGATAGTCAAATCAGGGTACAATCAGTTATGGAAACTGTTAATTGCCCAAAAAGGACACAGCACTTGTATCATCTTTTTCATCTTGAAATATTGTGTCTTCTGTCAACAAATAAATCAGATATTATGGGGACTAGAATTATTGCAGTTAAAGGAAGAGTATTACTTGCCTCATAAATTCTTCCAGTGCTCGTTTCTTCATACTCAGGCACCAAGCACTGACTAAACAAGATGAAATACTGATAAAGATTGGCTACCGTTGCATTATTCAAGTATTAAGAATCTTATTATTACTAAGATGTCAAAAGCAAGATAGAATTCTCTTTGTTTGCCATTTATCTTGCTGTGGTGGCAGTAAAAACTGCTGCATTTTCCCTCGTAAACAATTTCAGTTTTCAGATTATGCCACTATGTATTCTTGCCTATACAACATCGATTGTTTTCAACAGCCTAAAAATGCTTTTTTAGCCACAGATGTTAAGGGTACCTAGGATTTCATTTTAGAAAAACTAAAAAAAGAAGCTAAGGTTATTCACCTCACTCTCCCTTGGGAACAAGCAGACTGCATGTCATCTCTGCTCATCTGAGCTGTGAGCAGATTTTAATACACTGTCTGTGTTACACCTGGGACACAGCTTCAGCATCCATGCAAAATAAATTCCTGGGCTTCTCTCTTTTTATTAGGTTTTTATATTACATTGATATGCTCTATTACTAACATAATGGTCTGACCTACACAAGGATATATGAACTGTCAATGTCAGGTGAGCAGCACCGAGCAGGGACCAGAGGCATTCCCCCATCTTGTCTTCATTATTCACTTGCATTCAGCATGTGACTGCCAGTACAAATCACCAATTCCAGCTCATGTGAGATATTCCTTCTTCTAGCTCTTATTATTACCAATTATGGCTGTTTTATTTAAAATAATACTCAGAAAGGAAGGAATGAATTAGATCCAAAGTACTTGGTCAATCACTACAGCAGAGATTTGAATTTTTATCACTGAAGAAACAGATTTATCTCCTAACTCTAAGAAGGAAGACTGAAGTTTTACTTGCACACAGCTGAACCCCAGAGCTATCATATGGGGATTTTTAAAATGTATTATTGCTAGAAACAGTACCATGATAAGTCAGAATATAGCATATTATTTTAAAATCTCACCCTAGGAATAACTCAGTTCCTCAGGGTCTCCAGTCCCCAGCTGAAGTTTATGGTACAGTGAAAAAACTTGCTGGAGATTTATTGTGGGTTGACAGTTTGAGTTCTGGTGCAACAAAAGGTGCAGTGATGTTCCTTACTGCCAGAGAGACAAGGACAAGCTGCAGGCACCTGATGTGATCATTAGCTGACAACCTGTTTGTTTGCATTCCCAGGCACAGGAGAGGCTTGGGCACAGAGAAAATTCTAACACCAAATGCAAGCTCCGGTCGCTGTGGAAGTGATGGATTTGTCAAAAGATGAAACACAACTGTGAAAAAAGCTGCCTTCTCTGTACAACTCAACTCCAACTAGAAAAAGCAGGTCTACAAAAATGGCATGTAAGCAAGGAAGGAAAGAGAAGGAGGAGAAAAGGAAGAAAAAGAGTATGAAAATGTAAAGACCATGACAATAATCACTGTAAAGGGTATTTTCTTAACAATGAAGTGAGCTACATGTCCAGATTTGTCCAGTTGGTACTCTGGTGCATTCACAAATGTACTGCTCCAAGCATACAGAAGCCTTAGAGTAGTACAGATTTTGAAGCAGGACCTGGCTGTATTATCAGTGTTTTACAAGGAAGATGAAAAAAGGGGCTTTTTTTCTGTCAATTATAATTAAGTTATTTCTGTCTGGAACAGGTTGCCCAGAGAGGTTGTGGATGCCTCCTCTCTGGACACCAGGCTGGACAAGGCAGTGAGCAGCCCACTGTAGTGGGAGATGTCCCTGCCCAGGGCAGGGGGGTTGGAACTCGATGGTCTTTAAGGTCCCTTCTAACCCAAACTATTCTATGATTCTATGATTCAAAACACTTCTGGCGTCAGGTCTTCTAGACCACTAATAGGTCTGAGACATGATTCTCATGATACTTTTTCCTCTGTGTGTCCAGAGACCTCACAGATCAGTGTAAACAAGTTGAGTGCAACTGAGTCACTAGTTTTTGGGCAGACAAAAAACTGCTGGAGGTGCAAGGAAACAAAAAGAAGAGGACTTGAACAGCCATAGGAAAAAAGAAACCAAAAACCACAATACAATCAAAAGAGCTCAGTTCAGGCATCACGATTTTATGTGTCAAAATAGCCATACATCTATTAACCTGTCTAAGCAGCTTTCAAATTAGAAATATTTACTAAAATACATAACAGTGTTAAGGCAAGTTTCAAATTTCTCAGACTGGTAAGTATTTAGTACAAAACAGAGAGAGTATACATCGTAAAGAGAGTAAAAATATCAATCTGGAAAATATGATTCCTAGTTGAAGACTATGTTTAATGAGGCCAGTAAAAATGCAGAATTATCTTCTGTGAATTCTCTAAACATTTCAAGAAATTTATGTGAAGAACAGCCTGCTATCAACAGTTACTGACACAAAACATTTCATTGTAGGCTTGGAAACAAGCATTTCAGACTTTTATGGCCATGTTTTCCAAGTCATGTACACTTTATGCTACAAACATCTGTTTGAAATTAACTCATGAACATGATTATTTAATGTGTGCAAAGTCAAAGGGTCTAACTGGCCATATGCTAACAACTGAACTGTACACCTGCCCTCAACTTGACTATACATCAGTTTATGTATGAAAATACAAAAGCCTGGGGGACTTTGTCTTTTTTTTCAAGTGTATTTCTCCCTCTGTATTTGTACACTTCGGGTCAGCACTTGAAGGATACTATCAGGCAGAGGATAGCTTTCCAAAGCAACTCAAAGTAATAATTGCCAGTGAGCACTTCTTAAATTTGACTCAATCACAACAAACCCTGAAGCCTGTAAATACGTAGGAAGAATTCACTGTGTAATTTTAGGTGATATTACTCAGGATTTACAAGGAAACAAAAAAAACAAAAACCCAACCAATGCCAGAAAAGCTATATCCTGTAATGATCTACTTCCCAGTTAGAATGAATCAAATATAAGTATGAAGATTTATGATGTGCTATCAATCTTTAACGTTGATGCTTCAAGTCTTCATGCTACTCTTAATTAATTTATTAGCAATATTCTTTAGAAATGCCAGCACTATGCTCAAGAGCTTTGTGCAGCTTTCACTGCTGAACTCCAAATTCCTAAAAGCAGTAACAAGCAATAGTTAGATGTTGGACACAACGAACAACAAATACTTCTTTAAAGATTTGAAATCCCAGCATTACTTGTGAATGCAGAGAATGAACTACAGGGTCTTTTATTAAAAAACATGAAAGAAACAAATAAGTTATTTATCAATATTTACTTTAAATATAACAACAACCTGAAATACTTTTTTACCCTCAAAATGCAAATGGAATTTAATTATTCCACGAGCATACAAGGAAATTGGGAATCATATCCCAGTGCCAGATATTCTAGATAATGCATGACACCATACTGAAATAGATTTTGGTATAAATAGGGGCAGCACTTCCCTGACCTGAAAACCTACTCTACCATTATCATTCTGAAATGAGAACCAGGCAAGGTTGAGGATTTGAGATAACCAGAAAGTAAAAAAACCCCCCAGTACATTTGCCTAAACTTCAGCTACTGTTGCCTAAAGCCAGAGTTTATGTCCCTCAGCCTATGGTTCTCCACGGGTTGTTTGGTCTTTGAATTTGTCTAATTGCTTTGGATATTTCCCAAGCTATACAGAGTGTCTGTATCAATTGACAGAAATACTTGTTATGAGAAATAAGAGTTTTGTACAAAATGTACTCGTGTGCAAGTTAAGTAAGCTCTTGGCTATTATTTACATGATTCTGAAGATGCAATTGGCCAAATAACAAACACTGGAGCTAATTTGAGTTAGGTGCATTCTGGATAATATTTTATTATAGATTACAACTACTGGGAGACTATATCTAATACATGGATCTCAATTGTGTGATAGTAGTAAATTTTCTTTTCAAAACTAGAACTGAGAAGGATTTTCTGTTTGAAACTATGGTTATTATATGTGAAAGAAAAATTCTAATGCTTAGCTTGCATTATAATAAAGAGTCAGTATATAGCAAAGAGAAGACCTGACCTATTCATATTAGAAAAAGGCACCAATCTACAAAACCAGTGCTTTGTGAATGACAGCCTTGCACTCCCAGGTGTTACACTGGAATGAGGACAGACCTGTTTAATATTCATTACTCTTCTTGTTTGCTCAGTAGAGAAGGTATTTGAACTCCAATGTTTAAACGGACATTCCTGATTAATTTCCTATGTGTCCTCTTTCTGTTGAAATTCCTATAAATTGATAGGTAATCAAGGGAATAAAAGAGAATGGGGAGGAGTAAACAATTGCAAAGCTTGCTAGAGTTCATGAACTGGAAAGTATTTTCTTTGCTAAGGGCACTGCAGTTTCAGGCATCAGAAAACTATTTGAATTTTAGTCCTAAATTCATCCTATTATATTATGTTTTCTTCTTAATTTAGCACAAGTACAGTAAATATAAATTTTTAAATTATAGAATCATAGAATAGTTTGGGTTGGAAGGGACCTTAAAGATCATTGAGTTCCACCCCCCCTGCCATAGGCAGGGACACCTCCCACTACATCAGGCTGCTCAGTGCCTTGTCCAGCCTGGCCTTGAACACCTCCAGAGAGGGGACATCCACAACCTCTCTGGGCAACCTGTTCCAGTGTTTCACCACCCTCACTGTAAAGAATTTCTTTCTTATGTCAAGTCTGAATTATCAATGAGTAAAATGCACACTTATGAGTAAATAACAGAAGGGAATGGTGCCATTCTGTTGATCTCAAAAGAGAAAACTTGTGGCAAAAGATCATTTATAGAATGAAGTAATGGAACAGGTTGCCTCTGGTAGTGCCCAAAAACTGATGATTTTTAACACAGTAAATAAAAAGCACAATGCACTTAGCACCCATGCAGTTGTACCTACAGGAGGGTTGGCTTTTTCTTTTTTTTAATGGGGTTTTCTATCAATCAGCTTATACTTTCTACTGTGTGATTTTTATGGTCTTACTTTCAAACAAGCAATACATACATCTTGGAGGTGGTGACCTAAAACCCCTTACATGATCTATTCTTCTATAGTACCAGAACAACTCAACAAAGAAAAATTAAAATCATAATCCATAGTTAACAATGCAACAAATGAACACAGCAATACATAAAACACAGAACAGAGAAAAGAATACTTTTGAAGTCTTTCTTGGTTATTTTAGCCTGATAGTCTGGTTATTGTCCTAGATTTCAAGATTTCTTCCACTGCTCCTTAATCCAGCTTTTGCCTTGAAAAATAATTTCTCAGCATTTGCATTGGTCTAGTGAGCAGAAATATTTTCTTTGCTATTTAATTTTTTCATACTACCAAAACACTCATTTTTGATAAAGTAAAAATTGTACTTTTGATAAAGTAAAAATTGCCTTTATATCTAAAGTAAACCAACAGAAAGGGAGAAATGAAAAACTGAAGACAGGGCTGAGGCCACTTAATCAATTACATCTATTTATTTGTCAAAAGGGCAAGGTATTACACCAAAGAGACCTATCTAAATACATTATTAGAGTTACAACTGGTATTTTAAATATTGAAATGCACTAAACAGATTGACATTGAAACTTCTGCACTCATAGACTACTCCTTTTCCCTAGATTTCCAAATGGCATCATGGATTACATTAGAGCATACTAAACAAAGCAGTATCAAAGCCTCCATAGCATTTTACAGACATTTTACCTTCATCATTTAGATCTCAGATCTTGCATTAAAAAACAATCAGTGCTTACAAATACAACCCAACAGCAAGTAAGCAAAAAGACCAGGTAGTTTAGCAGCATTCAAGTGGAAAGACAAGAAGGCTCTACCTTACTTTAACACTGGCTTTTGTATGACATGAAACACCACACTACCCTACATCTCCTCCTGTAACCTGCTCCTGCAACGTGTTTGTATGATGTCTACCAAGAGTAATATAGTCCCAGAATCTTCTAGAGCTCTCCTACCTTCTATTGATCCTTTACTAATTCACCATGTTTTGGTGGTGACACTAAAGTTTGGCTTTATTATCAATATGGAAATACCAACAGTTTGGTAAGTGAGCTTTAATTTGAATTGAAAAAAAAAAAAAAAGATATTTAGCAAGCTGTACTATCATGGAAAAGCCCATAAGAGCTCACCCTTGTATACAATTAATTTCTCTTTCTGACACACAGTCAGGGTCAGATCCATACTAATTTGGTCAATTCATGCTATGTCTTTAGAGGACCTTTGTCCAAACTCCTTGTTTTCCCAGAAGGACCATGACTTTTTTGAGATTTTTTCCTCCACATTATATTGCTATGGTGAAGTTGGGAAAAGTAGTTCTGACCCTGTGTTGTTAATCTTTAATGAAAAAGCTGCAAAATGGATTGCAGAGCTGTGTCAAACACTACCTAAAGGTTAACAGAGCTTAATAATTTAAACCAGTCATTCACTGAACATGGTATTACAAGCACTTTTGACTTCCACTAATCTGCGTTGAGTGTTACATAAAATGCACTTGTAGCTCTCTGTTTATTTATCAGTATGTGGCTCATTCCACTTCCATGCATGCCTTTCTCAAAGCTGCCCAAATGCCTCAACTATCAGTGTCTCATTTTCTACAGACCTCAAAAGAAGTTCTCAAAACACCACAGGAGAGTTTTGTCTCAAACCACTACTGAATTTAAAGCTGAGCTGACTATTGACTGTCTTTCAGGCTGGTGAGAAAACTTATGTCTTAGACATTTAGAAACCCACATGATCATCTGTGCCTTGTTCTGATTTGACATGCTCTCAGTATGGTCAGTACTACATAACTGGACCTTACAACCCTTATACTATTAAGCCCATACTTAGAAACACAGCTTAGACACACACACACCTCTCCCACAGCAGTTTCCAGGTCCCAAGCTATCTCAGCTCATACCAGCTAGCAACAAGGTCCATAAGTATTAATCTGAGGAATTACACAATCATTGATACCCACACTTCAGCCAAGGGTGAACCATAGAATTATAGAATAGTTTGGGTTGGAAGGGACCTCAAAGATCATCGAGTTCCAACCCCCCTGCCATAGGCAGGGACAATTCCCACTAGACCAGGCTGCCCAGTGCCTTGTCCAGCCTGGTCTTGAACACCTCCAGAGATGGGGCATCCACAACCTCTCTGGGCAACCTCTTCCAGTGTTTCACCACCCTCACTGTAAAGAATTTCTTTCTTATGTCTAGTCTAAACCTACCCCCCTCCAATTTCCATCCGTTGTTTCTAGTCCTACCATCCGATATTATGTTAAAAATTCCTTCCCCTCCCTTTCTGTAGGAACTGATAAGTTATTATGAGGTCCCCTCTGAGCCTTACTTGGAGCCCTCCTGGGCTCACTTGAGCAAAATCATTNAGGGTGATGATCCTTTCCTCAGCAGCCTGGTTTTACCCCTTTTTTGTGGATGCCCCCACTCTGGAGGTATTTATGGCCAGGCTGGATGATGCGTTGGGCAACTTGGTCTAGTAGGAGGTGTCCCTGCTAACAGCAAGGGGGTTGGAACTCGATGATCTTTGAGGTCCCTTCTAACCCAAACTACTCTATGATTCTAAGTCTGTCCACACAAGATGTAGTTGCTCCTCTTAAAATTATGATGGATGATAAAAGGCAGTTCCTAAAAAATGTTGAAACTTGCATGTAATTAATCATTTGAAGGTAGCAGGACGACTAAAACAACACCAAGTTTATCACTTAATTTTTTATGGGACCAAGGACTGAGGTTAGACTTTTTAGTGAAGTTTTAACATTTGATCTAAGTTCAACCCAATGGCCATAATGCTGCAAAATTTGTGTTTGTGCTGTTGGAAACCATTCATGCCACAGGGCTATGCTACTATGACCCACAAATTAGATGTCAGTGAGTTTATCCAGAAGAAATCCTTGAGTGTAGGAGTGTATCACTGCTGGAGCAATTACTTTGCAATGGTTTGTTAGAGATTTTTTTTGTCTTTTAAAATAATTTTCCAATCCAGCAAGGTCACATTAACTCTGAGTGCTAGTTCTTTTGGAGCTTGTCAAATTGTAAACTGAAATTCCCTGACCTTTGAGGCTCAGAGAAGACCTGTTAACATAATCTGCACTGATCACTTTTCCTAATTTAAACTGTTGGGCTTTTTCCTTCATTTTCTGAAAAATGACCACAGCACGTATGACACTTCTGGACTCTATAAATTAACCTGGCTTGACCTCCAGAAGAGAAAAATGTTTTAAAAGGGAGAAGAAATAATTATTAAGCTTTTTGTCTGTGCTGCTTGTCAATTTGCATGGCATTATCCGTAATGCTTTGCAAAGCTTTTTTGGAGGTCATCTCATCTTGTTAAATCTGTCACAGGGCTGCCACTGTATCAGATGTAGACAACACATTTGCACAACACAAGTCCCTAGAAATGGTGATAAATGTGTTTGTTTCTGGCAGTTCAACTACACAGATGCTTATTATGTATGTATGCATTTACACTATTTAATCAGCTTCAGAGAGGAGAAAAAGGTCTCTGCTGCCCAAGATAGACTTTGCTTTTGTATGCACTTACAGCCTACTCATGACAGTTGTAAGCAAGTCTTATTTGCCAGCTGATCCAGAAAGATCATGAACTTCTTTGGGATTCCATGTTGTTAGTATAGCTACTGTTTATTTACATAGACCTAACCACATAGATGGAATGATAAACAAGATTATCTTTATCCTGTCTGAAACACACCACCTGGAATGTAAAATAATAAGGGACATCAAGTTCAGGGTAGTATCAAATGTTGCTAGCTAAACTATTTGTACCAGAAGTTTCCCGTGGCTAACAGAATGCATGAAACTAGTAAGTGAACTGTACATAACTCAGCTGCTTTTATAAAGCTTGAAGGACTGAATTAATTTTCACTTTGGGAATGCAGTTCATTGGCATGGCAGGATTACAAAGACTTGAAAGGAAAATCTACAGGCAGTGTTCACTCTGAACCCACAGACAGAAAAAAAAGAGTAGTTTCTAGCACAGAAAGAGAGTTTTTTAAAAAAATGAAAAGTTGTCACTTAAAGGGTAAATTACAAGCAAGCTGTTCATTCTCCTGAATATCAGAAAAACAAGCACGTCTGAGTCCCAGCATTTCACACAGCCAAAAACTAATATCAGCCAATCTAAGTCCATATATGAGGAATGAAAGTACATACACTGCTGCCCATGAGGACAGAAAGCTTCCATGGGGGTTGGAGTTACATGATCCTTGGGATCCCTTCCAACCCGGGTCTTCTGTGATCTGTGATTCCATGTGAGTATTACTAATTATTAGAGCATTCCTTACTGATAAATTTGAATTGATTGATTGACCATGCTGATCAGCACTGAATATGGCAGCTTTTATTCAGTCAAAATCAGAAAGTGGAGAATAGAGTTTGGTATTTGCAAGCCCCAGGTGCATTTCCAGGTGATCATAGAATCATAGAATAGTTTGGGTTGGAAGGGACCTTAAAGATCATCGAGTTCCAACTCCCCTGCCATAGGCAGGGACACCTCCCACTACATCAGGCTGCTCAGTGCCTTGTCCAGCCTGGTCTTGAACCCCTCCAGAGAGGGGACATCCACAACCTCTCTGGGCAACCCGTTCCAGTGCTTCACCACCCTCACTGTAAAGAATTTCTTTCTTATGTCTAGTCTAAATCTACCCCCTACATTTCTGAGTACTAGGAAGAATCCCTGATGTTGCAGGCTCAAATGCAACAGCATTTGGTTACATGTAACATGTATATCTTTCATACTATATACGCAAGTCCTGTTACCCAAAGAGAATACATAACTCTGAACTCCTTCACATTTTCTGTTTCCATCTGAAACTTGAACATAAAAAGGGAGGGAAACAGGAAGAAAAAAATTAAAAATCTAGACATGGTTATATCCAGCGCTGAATAAAAAACAGCATCAGGATACATTGCAAAACAAGCTGTCCCTGTGAAATTCATGCCTACTGCAAATTCAATTGGCAGCCTAAGCTTTGAATAAACATCTCATTTTCTAACATGCTTCTTTGGAAAGCACATCAGAGCTTTGAAACCTGTGTGAGACATATAAACAGCGTATTTTTATTTTTCATGTCAAGATCATTGAATTATTCAAATTTGGAAATAAATGCTAGTAAAAGACACTTGCTTCTTTGATGTTTAATCATTAACTAAAGACACTGTATGCTAGAAGTTAGTGATGCCACCACCATTGGTCATACAACTTTTGCTCCTGTATATTAAATCACTGTCTGAATTCCTCCTTCCCAGCAAACACCCTCTGAGAACCTGTCTAAATCTGTTCCAGTGAACCTTTTCCAAAGCTAAGGCACTCTAAGATGTTCAACACATGATAAAAGTTTCTGTCTATTATTTCTCCTGTAAATTAGCAACAATTTTGTGCCAAGGAAAAGCAGTATTCCTGAGCTTTGTGTGGGTTTCTCTTCCTTCTCCTGTCTACTCATTTCCTTAAGAAACAGGATCCCTTGCTTACTCTTGTTACATGGGGCTACTGGCTGCTCAGTGTCACATTTTTATCATAGCATTCCTGATTCTTTTCTTTCCATTTAATATCATTAAAATTTATACTTAATTATGCAAAGTTGAAAGCTAGTGAAGATTAAGTATCAATGACTTCCACTGTATAGATCTTGCTGTGCATCTAGAGTCAATTAGGTCATGGAACCTGTAGCTTCCCTGAATGAATGACAGATATTAAGGACATCCATTGGTTCATGCTGAACTAAATGAATCTTCACAAAATTCCATTAAAATTCTCTGATTTACAATTTGCAAAACCAGCGGTGCCTGGCTATGGACAAAACAAATCATCACAAACGGGAAACACCCATGTCCACAGCAAAACACATCCAAGGATCTTCAGCATCCCAATAAAACTGATGTTTGTTCCAGCAAAGCCCAGCTGACTCTTTAGAGTGTGCCTCTTTCGCAGCCCTGCCATGGAAAAAAACAGATGATCAAGCTGACACTGTGGTTACTGGTGTGTAAGAGCAAGCACTGGACAATCCTTGGGCAGATTTTTACCTACTGTCCATTAGTAGTTGCTATAATACATCTTCTATAGCATATTTGCAATACAGAGTTGCAGCTTGTGGAATATTTGGAGATGCTTGACTGCTAGCTTGTAGCAAGTGAGTGTCAATGATCCATGTTCCTCAGAGTGGAGCATCAACAGATTAAAACATTCTCCAACTACTCCATATAGCACAATGGACTATAACAGCTGTGAACGAGCCATTGTGTCACCATTAAGTGTTTTGTCATGGTCTGTCAGAGAATAGCAACGAAAATTCAAGTCTATAGATTGCTGGCCAGATAAAATGCAACATCACATTCACATGCACATGAAATCTCCTTGATGAAGACGTGACAGCCTTAATGCTATACGAATTAGCACTATGAATTCCAGGTGCACTGCACTTATGGCAAGCAGGACAGAGCCTTTGACAGCACAGCAACAAATGAATCGTCAATTTGTTACAGGAAAAGCATTGAGAATGTACTGCTGGGTAAGCTGCTTGTCTTTAATTTGCTCTTTTCTTTGAATATAGCAAACTTAAACACTCAAAAGGCACTAGTATTTATCTGGCAAAACTTTATCTAGGTTCCCTCCTCTCCCCACTCAAGACCTCCATCAAAAATCATCTATACTCCTGAAACTTTCTTGCTCCCTCTTTCTGAGTATAAAAGGAAACATTTGTAAATCTGTTCCATGTTAATTTTCAGGGCTCCTCCTGGTAACAGAGGGAATTTCCTACCACTTAAAAGAGAAAGCAGGACTGGCAGAGTCACCCTACATCAGTGAAGCATCCCAATGATAGCAACTCGGCTAGCATCAGGTTTTTGGAAACTACAGGTTGACTTTGGACATGGTGGGTTGCTATGAGCCTTTAATGGGTCCCACTGAAGGAAGATACTGAAAGCTAGGGTGCATTAAACATGTCAAAGCAGAAACAGCATTGCAACAGGGTATGACAAACCCTATTGGCAGGGACAAATAACATTCCAGGGAAGAATTTAGCATTATTGTGACTTGTCTTCGCTGTCTTCAATTAAAGGAGATCAGCACTGTAAACAAGTCTTTTATATGAGATAATATTGAATTAGTCCTTGAGGACCTTGTCCACACTCTCCCCCCTTCAATTTATTCCTTTATATACTAATCTAATATGTTGTTTCATACCATCAGAAGCCTTCAATTAGACATATGACAACTCTAATGTAATTTTCCTTCTTCCTTTTGGACAGATGGTCACACAGCACAGCCCACTCTGTTTAGATTCACACAAAAACTAAATAAATCCTGTGCATTGTACTCACTTTAAATAGCATCCAATCTTAAGACTAGCTAAGCACAAACATATTCAGGGTGATGTTGTATATCAGATAAAACATGCAGGGCACAGGCAATGTTGTTGCCAAGCCTACAACTCACATTTGGTTACAATTAAAACTAGGTGAGTTGCTTTGTGCGTCCCATTATTAAAGTGTCCCGCTAATGAAAGTATTTCCATTCAATTCTGTGCAAAGCACAAACAAATATGTCACCTCATTTTAACTCACAAATTTTTTATTCATGAGAACAACGGACAAAAGGAAGTTAGTTGCCAAAAGCAGTCTGACAACACCAGACTGTCAGAAAACACATTAAATTAGAAGTTTGTATAGTTTCTGACCTCACATAACAAAGCAGAGAACAGCTTTGGCTGCAGGGCCACTCTAATACAGAAAGATGTGTTTTAATAATGGATGCAAAGTATTTTATCAGCACAGCGAGGATGGATGAGGGTGGGAAGATGATGAATGACTTAAAATTCTGCAGGGGTTTCTACTGATGTAGTTGTTTAGAGAGATGCCATGCTCTGTCACACTGCTTTCCTTTTCTCCAGGCTATAATGAAATGAGTGCAGCTAGGGAATCATAACCTCATGCAAGAGCACAGCATGGTCTTATCTATCTTTAAGATCTAGTGCTTTACTATCTGCAGTCATGTGGCATCAATTCAGAAGATGAATTTCTTCAAATGAACCAAGACAGACTCTAGTCCCTTTGCCTGCAAGAAATGCAGTTTGGATTAGCAATCACAACATCACCTTTTCACTGCTACAAGAGGCAGAATCTATTAGGACACACCAGGTTTGTTTCAGGCTCTTAACCAGCATTGCTAAACACTAGGACCTTCTTGTTAACTGCCTCAATGCTAAATATTCATCAGACTGATTATCTAAAATTGAATGGAAGCACAAAAGCTCATAAATGGTAAAGATTTTTTTTTGAAAGAACATTAAGGGGTACTCAGTATCTTTAACAATTAATTCCATGGTACTGTTTTGCCTAGTGCCTAAAGTATATACTGACCCTTATTATCAGCATTAAAAGCAGTTGAACTTTCTTGTACATACCTATTCTCTTTTAAGACCAATTCACATCACTGCTATTGATCCCAGAAATGCACATCTACATATTGCTGTCTCTAGAACCAAACTAAAGTGAGCAAATTTAAAGCTGAAACTTCAAACAGAAACAACTAAAAGTTGCATGTGGAAATCTGAGCCTTTTAAAAGCAGCCTACTTCTAGAGAGAAAGTGCACTTATGAATTATGGGAAGGCTCACACTATTTTACTATAAAGGGCTTGATTTTTTTTTAAATGCCTTCAGCTAGCATCTAAATAATTACACAAACCCAAATGATGCATTTCAATAACACATATTTCTGTTTTAAATCACAGGCAGTAAGCGAGTGGATTTTCACATGGATTCCAAATGAATCATTATAATTTTTCCACCATATTTTTGCTCATCACTTCTTAAGGAAAGAGTAGTCTGCTAACTTTTAATAAGACTATTCCACAGATATTCCAAGGAAACAGCTGAAAGATCCAAGATTTTGGAATGTGTAAACAAATAGTTTCACAGGCAATGCCTCAGAGCATACTGCCTTATTAAATGACACATGTAATACTCCTAATACATAAAATGAGATCAATAAGCAAAAATAAAAAAGCAATACTTGGTCTTTAGCAGGGAGTTAAACACCAAATGCTGCAGACATCATACAGGTGGTCAGGGATTTCACCCTGTACACAATGAATGCAAATACTGGTTGTCATCATACGGTGCCCCTTTCAAATCTGAGCAAACAAGGAGATCCTGAGTCACAAAAAAGCCCCCTGGCAAATTATGCATAAAATATCCATCAGGACACTAGCATAGAGGACAATTTAATGCTGTTGCAGACACAGAGATTAAACTGGAAATGGATTGATCTCAAAACTACAATAAAAGCTGCATTGCAAAGAGGTTAGAGACAAAATATAATACAGAGAAGTTGGAGCTGTCTCTGCTCCTTGTGCAAATGAGTGTAGTTACCAATATTTCTCCACAGCTGAGAATCAGAATCCTGACCCTCCTAAAGGCAGAGATCCACCCCATTATCTCCTTTGTACATTCAATTGGCAGAAAGAGCATGATCAGCACAGAATCTCTAGTAACAGTTCTAGTTTTGAGGGTCTGAATAGCTACATGGAGAGTCATGTGCTGACTGAACACAGTGGAAGAGGCAGCATCATTTGATCTCCTGAATCATTAAATATCATTTATTGCAAATTTTAAGAAAAAAATATGCTTATATTAGATTCAAGAGAGTAAAAGGACAGTGTTGACAAAGGGCAAATTTACTAGAGGAGACCTAATTGCATACTTAACCTAAGGTACATGCCAAGCATGTTATATGTTTTAGAAAAAGGACCAAAGACAATGAAAGACTTAAAATCTCAACCCAGAGAAGCCCTATCTTCTTCAATTTCATCATGGCTAAACAACCTCTGGATGTCCTCAAATTAAAATATCTGCATGCTAACTAATGAGAGGCTTCATAGAAAAGGATTTCTGTCCTCTACAGTCCCAGTTGTCCCATCCACTGTCCTGCTATATATACTGCATTCTTATGCAACCCAATGGCAAAAGAAGTGTTCTTGGGACCAGAGGACAATATTTGGTGAAAAAAAGTGTTATATTTAATCTGTTTGCACCTTATCTCCATTTTGTTGCAATTCCTGCCTTTCCTACCAGGGAATAGCACAATAACACACTGAGGGAAATTGCCTCCAATGATCTCCAATTAACTACTATGCCTCTTAGAAGCCTCTAAAATCACAGGGGCTATAGGGACCTAAATTGCCCTCCAAGGCTTTGGAAGGAGATGATGCTTGATTATGCATCACCTTTTGAGGGTAAAAAGAAACAAAGCAGAACAGCATCCACACTTACTCAAGAATGGAAAACTAAATTGGGAGAAAAAACACAGCACTAATCTCCTCATTACTTGAAGCTGGTGACTATGATCATGTGCCTGCAAGTGGACTCTTCAGTCCCAGAGTCATTCTGTCAGTTCTAGAAGTGTTTTACGAGCCAGACCCTGTGGAAATGTAGGGGACAAAATCCAGCTCATGGTCATGCCCATCTGCATCCACAAACAGGTGGCAAGAGGGAACACTTAAGAAGAAACCTGCCTGGAAAATGCACAGAGTCAAAATTTTCCTCTCGGGGTGAGAGGTGAGGATGTGTACAGCTTATTTAGATAAAAGACATGGTATACTCCTTGTACTGAGAGCAATGACTACATTAGTGAGCAAATAGAAGCTAAACCAAAAATCCTATGGAAAAGCCACCCATGAAGCATCAGCAGCTGTAATCGAAGACAGACAATACTCATGTGGAGAAGCATATGAGTCTCCCTTGTTCCACCAAGCAACAGTTTCTTAGGAAGAAGGAACCTTTGTTTCCCAACCTGGATGAAAAAAGTTCAGGTTGAATCCTGAACTGCATTCAAAGGAGATGAGGACAGAGGATGGGGAACTGGCACATTCAGGTTTGGATGCTAACCCCAGGACACCAATCTTTACATTGCTCCCATCTTCCAACTCAAGTTTTACACCAAACTTAGTCCCAGAAGATACTGAACTTGCTGAAGAATTCTGAAAATAAAAAAGCCTAACAATAAGAATATTTTAAAATATATTCTCCATCATTGTGCATGGGTTGTAGGGGCTCAAGAGTAAGAGCTCTGTGTGACTGTGTGATTGTAAACCCTCCTGAGACTGTCAGATCCTGAGCAGGCATGCACTGTGTCTGCACTCTCCTTTGTTAGCACAACAAACTTCATGGCATAGCAGTACATTTTCCACAGTCAAATGCTATAATAAAAAAAATATGTAAGCATTTGAATACTAACAGAATAACTTAAGAACCCAATAATTTAACCAGGCAAATGCTAACTACACTTTTTCCTGTGAAAATGGCAACCTGTACTAAAAATAATGCTTTGTCTCCTCTTGCAATGCTGTCAACAGATACACAGAGACTGAAATTTCAGTATGACAGAAGTTATATTTTTGTATTTAGAGGTGTGAAAGTGTGGAAAACAGTAAGAATCAAGTTAATATGAAATACCAATATTATTTCAGCCTAAAATAGAATTTTGTATTGTGAAAATACTCCACAAGTATTACTTGATTCTAGGAGTATTTCAGTAAGTAAGCACATATTTACTTTTACAAATTCAGGTGGGCAATGGGAGAAGTGCATTCATGCTTTTGAAGTCAGAGAAAGATACCCGAGACCCTAAGTCACGTCTTTTAAAGATCTCCTGGTCAGGTGTGTATTAACCAATACAATGTAATCCTTCTATTATCTTGTATTTTGGGGCTTCACAGGTAGAAAAAGGTTTGCTTACTTTTAACAGTCCTCTGACAGAATTGTTTGGGTTAGTTTTTTTTAAAAGGATCATCTATAATTTAGATTTATTCTAGATTTTATAAGCAGCATTAGTCACCTGTTTCATTCCATTCATATCCTTGCTAAGTTCACAATGAATGACTGGGCAGACAATTTAGCTTACTGAGATAGACTGTGAACAAAATACTAAACAGTGTCAATTTCACCCTCAAATAAGTGCTGTTTTCTAAGGATTTTTATTGTCTCAATGATTTCCACTTTTTTAGGTCCAGATTCTGTTTTTAATACTTAGATTTTGTCCCATGGTAGAGTACAAATATCAGCATCAACAGAAGCAGGATAACTGTTTTTCTAACAAATGCTTTGTTGCATTAGATTTTTAAAACTTGCTTGTATCCTTGCAAATTTCAAAATACACTCCAAAGGGCTTCTACTTTCATTGCACATTTTTCTTCCATGAAGTATCTGTTCAGGATAATTAAAGAGGCTCCTAAGAAATTATGCTTCCATGCAGTTAAAAAGTAGGTACAGGAAGCTTCTAGAAGTGTTTTTCTCAGTGATGATTATAGAAATCAATATACCATACATAACTTTTCAGGACTCCAAAATAACCCCAAATACCTTTTTCTTTTTTCTTATGAAATATGAAAAGCTTAATTCTAAGTTAGAGAATTCTTAGAATGTTTTAATTAGAGCCTACTCTGTGTTACAGGCATCCTGAACATATAAGTACACAGATAATTACTGAAAGTAGGAAAATATGCTCTAAAAGATCTTTGATGCTTAAACAGTCAATAAGGGTAGAAGCCTCTTTAAGCTATTTAATTGCAAACTGCAAAAACTGTTTAATATCATCTCTAAATATAGTAAGTTGTTTTATGCATAAAGGTCATTTGGTGCCATTACCAATATAAGAAGCCATTTCAGTATAAATTTCATTAATTGGGGGACTAATCAGTCATACAGCAATGCTTAAGCAACATCTTCACAAACCTTGCGAATTCAAGGGTCACCTCTCAAATATTTAAAAAGGGCAATTGCTTCTTTCCCAAGTTTATGAACCCCTCAAGGACAAATCACATCCCAGCTATCACCTTATGAGGAATTTCTGTTTCCACACAGGACATCACTTCATACCCATAAAGCAGCAAATGAAATGGCAGCTGTTTCTACCATTCTCTGTCCTCAAGTGCTTATTTCTTGTTCATTTTTAATCAGAAGCCCTTATTATGGTTTCATATATTTCAGTATATTCACCATTACCTAGTTCAGCTTATCCATGACAAATTAAGAAGGATCAAGTATGGCAAGCACCTTTAAACAGCATGCCATCTCCAGGTGAAGAGTCTCTGTACATTTAAAAAAAAAACAAACAATTAGAACTAATTCTAGAAAGGACTTAGCTTAATTTAACTACTATAGAAGAGTGTCTCTATGTAAGATTGTAGTTTAATGGTGCAATCATGACAAAAAAGAACCCACACTGCAACTAAAATAATAAAAGATACATTAATGAGTGATTCAAGAAATTACTGAAATTTTACCTACCCTGTATGTATAGATAGTATTCAACAGTTAGTAGCAAATTCCTCAAAATATTAAGAGTATGACACAAACAGAAGTCTCTAGAAATTAATGAGAACCTTAGGAGTTTAAAATTACTTTATCCCTACCAGAAATCATTCCACCTCTTGTTTCTTTCCAAAGGCTAATAAAAGTGAATAAAATCAGCACAGATATTCATTCAAGGTATTAACTTTTAAATCTTATGTACTACCTGATGCACCTAGAAGATACTAGTATAAAACCTAACCCAAAAGAAATTAGTGTTCTGATTATGGGTATTTGTGTGCATCTTCTTTAAAACTTAAAACATTTTTTCTTTTTTTTCTTTACATTGGGGTACTGAGTGCTATGAGAATGGAACAGCTTTGGGTGAAGTATGATGAAAAAAATGGAAAAGTTTTCTAAGCCGCTCATACTGCATTTTTTTTATGAGTAGTAAGGTAAATCTTAACACATTAGAATCATAAATCAGTTTAAAATTTCACCTTATATCTCATCCAAATACCTTTTAGTCTAAAGCCATTACCCCTTGTCCTTTCACAACAGCCCCTACTAAAAAGTTTGTCCCCTTCTTGTGATTCTGTGAAGGCAAAGTTTGATAGCCTTGGTTCACCAAACATTATTTTGCT
>VZTY01030040.1:0-14646 GCA_013400935.1 Turnix velox | reverse complement strand
GGATTGAGGGAAATGGGGCTGTTTGTTGGCCAGGCTGGTCTAGGAGGAGGTTTCCCTGCCCATGGAAGGGGGGTTGGAGCTAGATGATGATCTTTAAGGTCCCTTCCAACCCAAACCATGTAGGAGATGTTTCCCCAGCTGATCTGGAGCAGGATCTGGAACAGGATTGAGAGAAATAGGGCTGTTTGTTGGGCAACCTGGTCTAGTGGGAGGTCTCCCTGCTCATGGAAGGGGGGTTGGAACTAGATGATCTTTAAGGTCCCTTCCAACCCAACCCATGTAGGAGATGTTTCCCGAGCTGATCTGGAGCAGGATCTGGAACAGGATTGAGAGAAATGGGGCTGTTTGTTGGCCAGGCTGGTCTAGGAGGAGGTTTCCCTGCCCATGGAAGGGGGGTTGGAACTAGATGATCTTTAAGGTTCCTTCCAACCCAAACCATGAAGGAGATGTTTCCCCAGCTGATGTGGAGCAGGATCTGCTCTGGGATTGGTAGAAATAGGGCTGTTTGTTGGGCAACCTGGTCTAGTGGGAGGTCTCCCTGCCCATGGCAGTGGGGTTGGAGCTAGATGATGATCTTTAAGGTCCCTCTCAACCCAAACCATTCTATGATTCTGTCAGGGGGGTTCTCTGCCAGTTAAGCTCCTCCTGGCTGCATGTCCTGTGCTGCCACTTGTGTTGGGGACCTGCTGGCACATGAATCTCCCCTCCCCAAAGAGACAGCTCCTGGCACGTCCCACACACCTGCAACCCCTCTGAAATGCTCTATTTCTGGAGGTGGCTGGAAAAGGATGAGAGGATGTCAGGGTGCCAAGGGCTGCTCCAATCATTTCCATTACGCCTCTCTGGATCTTCTCTTGTTGCTCAGGGGCTGCTTCTATTTTTCACAAACAATTTGTATTTCCACACAGCCCTGGCCCCTCCTTGGAGCTGGGGATGAGCAGCTGTAAACAAGGTGGTTGGTGCAAGCAGGGATTATTGAAGTTTGTTGCTCTGTTCTCAGCTTTTCTGGCTGCAGCAGATCCTCTGAGAGGGCTGTTTTTGGAGCTGTGTTCTCTTTGCCTCCTGGTGTTGCTGCTCATCACACGTGCCATTGGAGGGTCTGCCAGTTCTGGAGTCCTCAACATTGAGCTGTTGGAGCAGGTCCAGAGGAGGGACATGAAGATGATCAAAGGGCTGGAGGAGTTGAGGTTGTTCAGCCTGGAGAAGAGAAGGCTCAGGGGAGACCTCAGAGTAGCTTCTCAATACCTGAAGGGGATACAGAAAGGCTGGGGGAGGACTTTTTAATAAGATATGTGATGGAAGGACTAGAAATAATGGATGTAAATAGGAAAGGGGTATAAGGCTGGATATAAGAAAGAAAATCTTTACAGGGATGGTGGTGAGACACTGGAAGAGGTTGCCCAGAGAGGTTGTGGATGCCCCCTCAATCTCTGGAGGTTTTTAAGGACAGGCTGGACAAGGCACTGAGCAACCTGATGTAGTGGGAGGTGTCTCTGCCCATGACAGGGGGGTTGGAACTCTATGTTCTTTAAGTTCCCTTCCAACCCAAACTATTCTATGTGCTGTGGGAGCTCCTTGGAGTCATCACACCAATACATTAGCAGTAATTCATCTACTCCAGCTGTAAATGTTGAATATTTCTGGTTTGGGTTCTCTTTTTGGAGAGAGCTGACAGGCTTTTAACCAACACACAGAGCTAGAAATTATAAGGTCACTGCATTGTCCACGTCCCTCCACCCTTCTCCCACTCCATAGCTGGAGAGTGCTGACACAGGGAAACTGCTACCACTTTGTCACTCTTCCTTCCCACCCCTTGTTTTCCCAAGTTTTAACCTTTCCCCCACATCTGTTTCCTATGAGTTTGTCTCTGGGGAGAGCCCAAAAAGCCTTGATGCTGTGGGGATGCTGCCAGAAGTCAGTGTTTAAGATCCTGGCCCGTGGCAAGAGGAGGTTGTGAGAGAAAGATTGATGGAAAAAAATGGAGAGCTAATGTGAAAACTACAGAAAACTTCCCCAGTCTGTCCAGGATTGATTTCTAAGGGATGGGAGTGGAAAACCTCAGGCTGGAGAAGTGTCCCCTTTGCAGGGGAGGTGCTGATGGGACATGTGGCTTTATGGGGATATCTCTATTGCTTGCTCTGACTGGCCATGACTAGCAGGGCAAGGGAAAGGATAAATTAAGTTATCATTGAGGAGCACATGGTGAAGGGAGGGAACAAACCACCATCACTACTCACAGGCAGTTTGAGGCAACTCAGTGAAGCTGTTGGTGAGAGAAAAGTAGATGGAGAGTAATGCTGTGCTCCTTCTCTGGGGTGCTGAGAGCTTTGCAGGCATCTGGTGAGCTTCAGGTGTCAAAGCTTGAGTTCCTGCTGATACCTGATGGCTGGAAGGTGGAGCACAGCTTGTTTGCAGTGGACACAAAGCTGGGAGGGTTGTCTTGGCCAGCTCAGAGAATCAGGGTGAAACCAGTAGCTGTAATGGTGGTGAGGCTTGGGAAGGAGCTGCAAGATGGAGCTGTGTGTTCTCCAGAGATGCAGGGAGGGTGAGAGGAGCCAAGGGGATCTCCTCCATGAACTGCACCAAATCACTTGTATGTGAGGGATTCCTGCTAGTTAACCAATTAACTAACTAACTAGGGCTTGCTGCCTTGCTCCATGGTTATGTAGGTGACTTCTCTGTTCCTCCTTCAGCATTGAGCTTTGTCAGATCAATTATTAAATATGGAGGAGAGCATTTTATGTCACTGGCTTGCAGCAGCAGCAAGAAAGCAAGTGCTTTGTCATACCAGCAAAGGTTACTTGTAAGTCAGATAAGAGCTGGGACAAGGAGAGGTGGAATGTGCTGGGGTTAATGAAAGTCTAAAGGCACAAGTGTTTGCCTGAGGAGTTGTGTGAGCCACCTTGGGATGGGCTTGTGGCAGCAGCAGACTTGATGGGAGGCTCTGAAACTGCTGCTGCAAAGAAAGGTGAACTTATTTCCTTTTTTTTTTTTTTTTAATTTAACTGTTCTGTTTCTGTGCCTGTTACACAACATGGGCTCTGTTCAGCGTGGGAGTTTGCATGAGAAGTTCCTCATGTGAGGGCAGGAACAGAAAGCTGGAGTTCATAGAATTATAGAATAGATGATAGAAGATCATCATCTAGCTCCAACCCCACTGCCATGGGCAGGGACACCTCCCTCTAGACCAGGATGCCCAACAAACAGCCCCATTTCCCTCAATCCCAGAGCAAATCCTGTTCCATATCAGCTGGGGAAACATCTCCTTCGTGGTTTGGGTTGGAAGGGAGCTTAAAGATCATCTAGTTCCAATCCCCCTTCCATGAGCAGGGACACCTCCCTCTAGACCAGCTTGCCCAACAAACAGCCCCATTTCCCTCAATCCCAGAACAGATTCTGTTCCAGATCAGCTGGGGAAACATCTCCTTTGTGATTTAGGTTGGAAGGGACCTTCAAGATCATCATCTAGTTCCAACCCCCCTGCCATAGGCAGCGACACCTCCCACCACACCAGGTTGCTCAGTGCCTCATCCAGCCTGGCCTTAAACACCTCCAGGGATTGAGGGGGCATCCACAACCTCTCTGGGCAACCTCTTCCAGTGTTTCACCACCCTCACCATAAAGAATTTCTTATATCTAGTCTGAATCTCCCCTTTTCCAATTTACAACTGTTATTTCTACTCCTTCCATCCCATATCCTATTAAAAAGTCCTACCCCAGCCTTTCTGTAGCCCTCTTTGGGTATTGAGAAGCTCCTCTGAGGTCCCCCCTGAGCCTTCTCTTCTCTAGGCTGAACAACTCCAACTCTATAATTAATATGGATGGTCTAAACCCATCTGCAAAGAATGGAAAATGCTAATTATGGGGCAGAAGTTTCTGATGCATCAATCCTTTAACAAATGGAGGAGGCAGGTGAGCTGCCAGCCCTCCTGGGAGCAGGGTAGTTAAATCCAGGAAGGATTTTTCAGAGCCAGGGCAGTCAGGAAGCAGGGAAGCTGCTGCAAAGCCATTCCTCATCCTGATGCCTGCAGTGAGAATAGGAAGCTTTTCCTTTGGGCAGGCTGTTGCTCTGTGCCAAGCCTTGTCATCCTGGTGTCTGAGCTCAAAATAACTGATGTGGCTCTGGTTGTTGTTCTCATCTTGGTTGGAGGAAAAAAAAATCTGTGAGAACGTGCCAAAAGCAGATAGGAGGACTTCATTTTTATATTGGTCACAGAATCATAGAATGGTTTGGGTTGGAAGGGACCTTCAGGATGATCTAGTTCCATAGGCAGGGACACCTCCCACTACACCAGGTTGCCTCATCCAGCCTGGCCTTAAACACCTCCAGGGATTGAGGGGACATCCACAACCTCTCTGGGCAACCTCTTCCAGTGTCTCACCATCCTCACAGGAAAGAATTTCTTTCTTATCTCCAGCCTTCAGCTTCTGCTGAGTTTTCTCCCCTGTAATTTCCAGGTCCTTCCTGTATAGAGTTGTTTTAATAAATGACTAAGCTATCCTTGGATCTGTTGCTGCTGGGAATACTTACTCCTTTGGTGCCTGTTCATCCTTCTCCTGCTCCCATCATTGGGTTTTCCTTGTCCTCTTGCTTTTCCCTTTTCTATTTCTCAAGGATTATAATAAAAAAAAAAGTCCTACTCCCATCTGAGCTCATTGGGTTTTCCTTATCCTTTTGCTTTCCCATTTCTCAGTGATTATAATAAAGGTCCTGCTCCCATCTGAACTCACTGGGTTTTCCTTATCCTTTTGCTTTTCCCTTTTCCATTTCTAAGTGATTATAATAAAGGTCCTGCTCCTATCTGAGCTCATTTGGTTTACCTTGTCCTTTTGCTTTTCCATTTCTCAAGGATTATAATAAAAAAAGAGTGTGGAGGGTGTATCTCCAATTTTGTGGCACCCTGTGTGGGTCTTTTCTCCTCCCTTCTTCCTAATGTGCCCTAACGATGGTTTTTTTTATCATCCTGTGTAGAAAACGTCACCAGCAGCCCTGAGCATGACAACAGCACAACTTCAGAGCACAGATGGCCTTCCTGCAATGCCCAGGATGAAATGCTGAACTTGGCCTTCACCATTGGCTCCTTCCTGCTCAGTGCCATCACCCTGCCTCTGGGCATTGTCATGGACAAGTATGGTCCTCGAAAGCTTCGGTTGCTTGGCAGGTGGGTCTCATGGGCTCCTCAGGTGGTCTGAGTGATGAATTCATGCTTTGTTTAGGGCAAATGGGTGGGTTTTTGGGTGCTGTGCCTGTTGCAGTCCCAGGAACCATGTGAGGAATGGAGCTGATAAAAAAATGGCTGTGCACAAGACACCAGAGCAGCTCTGAGATGATTTCAACCAGCACAATGAATTGCTCCATAAGGGAAGGGCTTGGGACACCATGTCCAAACTTCAAGAGCCCAGTGTTGCTCTGTGTTGCTCCATCCCTGGCCAGATGGAGCCTGGAGGAAGAGCAGAGTCATTTGTGAGTCAGGGAGGGTGGCTTTTTCCTTCAGCTGGGAGCTATGTCCTGAGAGGCACAAAATCAAGATGTTACATCATCTTTTGCAGTCTGGGGGAGGGTTAACCCAGGGATAAACGTGCCCTGCCTGCCTTTCCCAGGTCTCTGTTATGTGGTGTGTGGTGTTCTCTGCCTCAAATAGCAAGCTAATTAGTTGCTCCCATCAAGGCATGTAGGGATGGGTGACTTGCAGGGCATGGTGGGTCCCAGCATTGCTGAGGTTTAATGCACTGAATGTAGCAGAAGCCAAACTGATCTCTAGGCAGAGTATGGGGGGGGGAAGAGCAAGTTTTGGAGTGAGAGAGGAGCAAGTAAGGGCTGTGAGTGCTGTGACCACAGCTGGGGCTTAGGACAAAGGCTGCTGATGGGGGGAAAGAGCAATTTTAGGAGTGAGAGAGAAGCAAGTAAAGGCTGTGAGTGCTGTGATCACACCTGGGGCTCAAGACAAAGGCTGCTGCTGCCTTTGGTCACCTGGAGATGAGGCATGTAGGGATGGGTGACTTTCAGGACATGGTAGATCCCAACATTGCTCAGTTTTAATGCACTGAATGTAGCAGAAGCCAAACCGATCTCTAGGCAGAGTATGGGGAGGGGAAAAAGGCAAATTTTGAACTGAGGAGGAGTGAGAGAGGAGCAGGTAAAGGCTGTGAGTGCTATGTGAATGTAGCAGAAGCCAAACTGGCCTCTAGGCAGAGATTGGGATAAAAAAGTGCAAGTTTTGGAGTGAGAGAGTAGCAAGTAAGGGCTGTGAGTGCTGTGACCACAGCTGGGGCTCTGGACAAAGGCTGCTGCTGCCTTTGGTCACCTGGAGATGAGGCATGTAGGGATGGGTGACTTTCAGGACATGGTAGATCCCAACATTGCTCAGTTTTAATGCACTGAATGTAGCAGAAGCCAAACTGATCTCTAGGCAGAGTATGGGGAGGGGAAAAAGGCAAATTTTGAACTGAGGAGGAGTGAGAGAGGAGCAGGTAAAGGCTGTGAGTGCTATGTGAATGTAGCAGAAGCCAAACTGGCCTCTAGGCAGAGTATGGGGGCAAAAAAGGGCAAGTTTAGGAGTGAGAGAGGAGCAAGTAAAGGCTGTGACCACAGCTGGGGCTCAGGGCAAAGGCTGCTGCTGCCTTTGGTCACCTAGAGATGAGGAATGTAGGGGTGGGTGACTTGCAGGGCATGGTGGATCCCAACACTGCTGAGCTTTAATGCTCTGGTTGTAGCAGAACCCTAACCCTAGAAGCCAGACTTGCCCCTAGGCAGAGTATGGGGAGAAAAAAGGGCAAGTTTAGGAGTGAGAGAGGAGCAAGTAAATGCTGTGAGTGCTGTGACCACAGCTGGGGCTTTAGGACAAAGGCTGCTGCTGCCTCTGGTCACCTCAAGATGAGGACAGGCAAAGTAAAAGCAGCAGGGAATTTTGAAGTTCAGCAAGAGCTGTGTCAGTGCTGGGAGGAAAGGTCGCTGCTGCCTCAGCTCTTGTGCAAGGCTTGTCTGTAACATTGGGGTATTTCCTTGGATTTTTCTTTCCAAATCATCAGCCTCCTGACAGAGGTTATGCTGTGCTTGCTCAACTGAGGTGCTGGGGGGGAGTGTGGGGAGGTAGAAGTTGTAATTAATTCACTGTGTGCAAGAAACTCATGGGTTTGATTCCCTTTCAGTGCCTGCTTTGCTGTGTCCTGTGTGCTCATTGCATATGGTGCCAGTAACCCTGACTGTAAGTAGGGGGTTCTCTGAGCTGGGAGGGCTTTGGGGCTGTGGCTTGGGGCTTTTTTTGGGGGAAAAAAAGTGTGCTTGACACTACATGCTTGATTATCACACCTCCAGACTGTTAACACGGATTGGGGTCTCTCTTGAGGACACAGCAAAGTGTTTTCTGTCCTGTGGGAGCTGAGGTGTTTCACAACCCCCAAAGTGAAGGCTGTAGCAAGAACCAAACATCTGAGATAGCCAGGTCTCTCAACTCTGTGTCTGGGCAAAGCCAGGTCCTGTAAAGGAGTGATTCCAAACAAGTTCATGGCTTTTTCAGGGTTGGGAAATAGGTAATAGCACAGGGATGTGTAATAGGTGTTCTCACAGGTTGCTCCTCCAGCCCAGGTTAGTGAGATGTCAGTTTAAATCTGGCTCTTTCAAATAAATCATAGAATGGTTTGGGTTGGAAGGGACCTTCAAGATCGTCTAGTTCCAGCAGGGACAGAGAATTTTCCTTTTTAAGCTGCATCAGCAAGTTTTCTCACTAGAGGAAAGAAACCCTTCCACCTTGGAGAGGAATAATCCCATCCTGAGTTTTGTCTTGGAGGAGATCTCTGCCCCCCTGCCTCCCACCCTTAGCTGGGGAGATGGACACTGGGTCAGGAACATCATGGCATGTCCTGAGGCTGTTGATTCACTGAGGTTTTTATGTGTCAGGAGCAAAGTTCTCAGGGTTCTCCCCCCTTTCCTTCTTACCTAATAAATCTGAGTGTTATTTTTGTGTATTGTTGCAGCTCTGTCTGTGCTGATATTCATTGCCCTGGCTCTGAATGGCTTTGGTGGGATGTGCATGACCTTCACATCACTCACGGTAAGGGAAGAATTTTATTACCTGGGCTTTATTTTCTTCCTTCTCATGGCTGTGAGCTGGGCTAGCAGGGAAGGACAAAGCCAGATCATTTTGCCTGGGGCTTGAATAGTGTTTTTCTTTAGTACAAAGGGACACTCCACTCTTTCCCCTGAAAAGCTGAGCCCTGGGTGGTTATTCAAAGGCTTTTTTTTTTTTTTTCCCACCAAGTTCTTTTTTTACCTACTCTNTTTTTTTTTTTTCCCCCACCAGGTTCTTTTTTTACCTACTCTTTGCATCTCAGCTGACGTTTGGGGGTGGGAAAAGGGGTGTTTTTGTCTAGGATTCCAACTATCATGTGCCTGTACATGCAGTGCTCAGCTACCTGGCAGAGGCTGGACATGTGTTTGCATTGGATTTAGCACTGACGTGTTTGAGGAAGGGATCAGCAGGGCACAACCCCCCCCCAGCTGGCTACAACCAGCTTTTTGCAAGTGCATTTTGCTGCTGGGACCAGGGAAAGGGTTGTTCTTGGCCACAGAAGCATTTCTTCTCAGAAGGATGAGGTTCTTTTCCAGGTTTCCTTAGAAATGTTGAGTTCACTCAGCTCCATCTGTGCAGCACGCTCAGATCTGGTTAGTCCTGGGTTAGTATTAAAGAATTGGTCAAGAGATTTCAGGTGGGTCCTTGCATTTTGGAGGTTTTTTTTTTAGCCTGGAGACAAATCCAGGATCATTCTCCAAGCAGCTGCTGTATTTACTACCCCATTACCCCAATCTTTGTCAGTGTGGCTGAAGCAGGGCTGGTGGAAAGTCTCCCAAAAAGCTGTTTGGGAAGCACTGATGTTTCTGGAGCTGTGATTGCAAACTTTCAGATTTGGATTGTGTTACCTTCAGCTTGCTGTCAGAGGGTTGCCTCTAATTTAAAAGGCTTAGACACTGGCTAAACAAGGCTTAGACACTGGCTGAACTCCTAAGAGCTAAATTTGGCAGAGGCTGGGTTCACAGATCACTGTTCTGTTGCTTTCAAAGCTTTCAAAACTCTGTGCAGATGTCAATCTGTCCTTTTGGATGTCATGTTTCTTCACTGGAAACCTTGTCCTAAAGAACTCTGGGGGGCAAATGTCACCCCACCACGCTTCAAATGAAAGCAAGGAAAGGAAGAGAAGAGGATTCCCACCCTGCTGCTGCTGCCACCCATGGTCTTTGTCTCTCTGGGTGCTTATTTAGGGGGTCACAGATTATTTTACAGCCACTGGTGATGAAGACAGGGGTAGGACACAAGTATTTTGTCTGTGCAAGTAACTTATGAGTGAGACAGTCCCACAGCACTCAAGAAGCACAGTGGCAGGAATAAGGTCAAGTCCTCCAAGAGGAGAGATCCAAACCTTGAGGAGGTTTTGAAGCAAGTAATGATGCTGTGGAGACTTTGGGGTGGAACTCATCCCCTCCAGTCAGCAGTGAGTTGTTTTTTTGTGAAGAGCTGAGGTGGCTTTGAGCCTGATTCCTCAAATCCAGGTTGGAACTAGGTGATCTTTAAGGTCCCTTCCAACCCAAATGGCTGTGTGGGGCTGTGTGGGGTTCTGTGGGGCTCTGTGGGGCTCTGTAGGGCTGTGTGTACCTCCCTGCAGAGCTGCACAGAGGCATTTTGGTACCTGAAGCATTTGAATATGATTTTAAAAATAGCCTAAAGTGGGAGGGAAGCACTTCTTACACCTGCTTTCAACAGTCACCACCATGGCTATGCTGCAGGGTGGGTGATCTCACTGGCTGTTGACTCTTTTATCTTTGAATGGTTCTACCTGCAAGCAGGGTGTGACAAGAACTGTCTTCTCCAGTGATCTCTCATGAGTTCCTTCCACCTTTGGTCTGTGGAGTGAGAGAGTGTGCCAGGGGAAGGACAAAGGAACTGGCAGGTCCATGGCTTGCAGGCTCTTGCACATGTGCTCTGGAGAGGCTGAAGTTCATGCTGAATGGGGAAACTTGGAGACCTCTTTGAGGACACTCATCACACAGAGGCAGTGAGGGCTAATCAACTTGTGGTGCCAAGTCAGCTCCTTCTGGCTGGCACAGGCACAGCCTGCCCAGGGCACACGTGCACTCACTAGTCACAGTTAGGTGACTTCTGTCTCCTGCCAGCTGCCAGTGACCTCAAGTGCTCCAGGAAATGGAGCAAACCCACTGGGGCAGCGTGAGCTGGTCCTCTCTGCCCACCCTAGGTGGGTTAGTTGCTACTTCAAAGCAAAGGGAACAGCCCCTGCAGCCTGTGGGGCTGGGATGTTCCTCAGGTGTGTGGCTTGAGGTGTTGAAACATAGAATATCAGGGCTTGGAAGGGACCTAAAGAGATCATCTAGTCCCTGCTCTTGCTGGAGCAGGAGGAACACCCAGACCAAGTCACACAGGAAAGCATGGGGGTAGATTTAGACTTGACATAAGAAATTCTTTACAGTGAGGGTGGTGAAGCACTGGAACAGGATGTCCAGAGAGGTTGTGGATGCCCCCTCTCTGGAGGTGTTCAAGACCAGGCTGGACAAGGCACTGAGCAGCCTGATCTAGTGGGAGGTGTCCCTGCCTATGGCAGGGGGGTTGGAACTCGATGATGTTTAAGGTCCCTTCCAACCCAAACTATTCTATGATTCTATGGCATCCAGGTGGGGTTTGAATGTCTCCAGGGAAGGAAACCTCCAGGGACACCTGTATGTGTGTGCCTGGTGTGATGTGCTGGTGGGAGATGGGGATTCTCAGTGTCTACACAAGGGATAAATGAGATCTCAGAGGGTTGCAGGCTCTGTCAAGCATGGCCTCGTGGGTTTAAAGCCTTTTTTCAGTAACAAGTCCCCAGGGTGCCATGAAAGCACAGAGCCAAAGCAAGCTGCTGCCATGCCTTGGGTGCCTTGTGCTGCTGTGGCTTGAGGAGGAGGAGGGGGGAAGAGTAAGTGATGCTGTTCCTAGTTCTGGGAACAAGGTCGGGCTGTGACTGTTGTTAAAATGCAGAGGGGGAGAGACTTGTGCCTCGTGACTTGGCCTTGGCCAATATGAGTGAAGGCTGGAAATGGAAACAGATCTTGTGTTGGTGGCTCTCGACAGCAATGCAGGAATCTGGCTCTGCTTCTGCTCCCCGGCTATTTCATGCAAAGAAATAAACATGTGTGATAAATCACCACAAAGAGCCTTTTATAGATTGTTTTCTGCCCTGTTTTCCTTTCACAGACTTTACAGCTGCTTTGCTCCCAGTTGCTGCTACAAACAGCACCCTTTAATGGGAGCTGAAGGGGGGGGGTGGAGTGGAAATTGTGTGTGCAGAATCTCCTCTGCTTGGAAATATTAGGAAAACTTTGTGGTCTTTTATTTGTTGGAGAATAGAAACAGGGATTTCCATACACTTTAGAGCAGGCAGTTTGAGGATTTCCCAGAGAACATATTTTTTTTAGTGTCTCTGAACTTCCAAATATACCCCTGACAGAGGAAAAAAAGAGTTTAGTTTGAACAAAAATCCCATTCTCCAGTAGTTTAGCTCTCAATTCCTTTTTTTTTTTCCATAGTTCTTTCAAACAGTCCTTGCCAAGAGGAGGGGAAGTGGGTTTGGTAAATAAAATCTGTGGTATCTTTTGCATATGGTTTGTCTGCAGGGAAAAAAACTTGAAAAAATAAATGATCCAAAGCCTTAAGCTTTGATAGGGCAGGTGAGAAAAATAATCTGCAAGGAGAGGAAATAGTTTTATTGATTTAGGACTGCAAATAAATGAGTCTAGGGGGGGAAAAATGGTTATAGTATGGCAAAATTCAGTTTATCTCAGACAGGGTGTAAAGTTAATTATATATTGTATATTATTGACCTTTAAACAGAAGGGGTAAGGGTTATTGTCACTGTGGCTCTTGTGGAATTATGGCAGGAGTTGGTGGAGGAATCCCTTCTGGCCTTAAGGGATAAGATGAGAATGAGAAACAGATCTTTTTGGTGGGTGAAAAACAGAAGAACTCACTTGCTCTGTGTGGTTTATATATTTTTTTTTTCTTTTTTATTCCTCTTTCTATGGTTCACTTTTTCCAGTGCTTGCTGCTTGGAAATGTCTCAGTAAATTTTGTGTGTTATTTTAGCAGCTGGTCTTTTCAATGAGAACCTGCACAGGCACTGACAGGCTGAGAGCTTTCCTGTCTGGATTATTTTTTTCCCTTTCCCTCTTGCCCCTCCAGGTATTCTCACATTTCTTTTCCTCCCCAGTGCTCAATGTTTTCATCTTCTTTTTTGATTGAGTTGGATTAGACCTTAAGTCTCCAATGTCCAATTTTTTTTCTTCTTTTTTTTTTTTTTTAAAATCTGGCTGCTTGTTTATTGCCAAATAGGATTTCAGGAAATCTCCAGGCTTTTTAGGACTTTTGCCCCCATCAAGGCAGAAGAAGAATTTGGGTTTTCCCAGCCATGATTGCTTGTTTTCAGGTTTCCTTCCTGTCTCCAGTAGCCCTCAGAGCAAGGAGGATCCACCTGGGACTTGCTTTTCTGCTGGATGAAAAAGGCTTTTTATGATCTCTGGGGGAAAACCAGTTTGTGCCAAGAAGCAGATGTGTTTGTGGAGCTCTTGCCCTGCTCTTGAGCTCCCCAGTGGGAGCAGCTGTTTGTTGTAATTTCTGGAGATTATTTTAGTGGGTTTTTTTTATTTTTTTGGGGGTGTTTTTTTGAGATTAAACCTACCCTAGTGACAGCAACTAGCCTTTTTATTTTTTAGCAACCTGCAGATCCTGTGTTCTGGTTTCTCCCCCCCCCCGAGGTGTGTTTTTAGGCCACTGCTTCTCAGAAGAGATTCTCAGAGAGGGATTTCTGTGCCTGGTAACAGCCCTTTGGATCCTCCCTGCCTGCAGCAGCTCCTGAAAGCAGCCTCTTGGCAGCTCTCCCACATGCAGAGGGGTCTGGAGGTGGGTGTGGGGATGCTGCTTGCAGAGGAGTGCAGTGATTTCTGCCTGTGTCTGCTCTCTTGGGGTTCACCAGCATCATCATCAAGGCTCTGCACATCCTTTTTTTTGCTGCTGCTGTTCTCTGGCTGGGGGTTATCTGAGGACCTGGAAGCCTGCACTGCATAGGAAGCTCTGCAGTGAGACAGAGGGGATGATAAACAAGCAGATGGATCCAAGAGTGTTCCTGCACAGAAATACTTGTGTTGTAAACATGCTGGCCCTGCCATGACACAAGCCAGATTTTGCTTGCCTTATATGCTGCTCCTGGGGGAAGATGGATTTGTTTTTCAGCCCTGGAAGGGAAGGGGGAATGTGAAATGTGATGGGCAAGCATTTGCTTGCTCAGGCTGAGTCTGGTGCCTTCTGAATCATTTTTGTTCTGCAGCATCTTTTTTAAACAGATTAAAAATGCTGGCTGGGCTTTTAGTCCTGGAAGGCACCTGCAGTGTCCTGTTTTGAGACCTTCTGAGAACAATATGAGTGGGATGCCCTAACTCTAACCCTAACCCATGTAGAGGGTCCCATGGAGGTTTGGGTTGGAAGGAATCTTAAAAATCATCTAGTTCCAACCCCCCTGCCATGGGACACCTCCCACTACACCAGGTTGCTCAGTGCCTCATCCAGCCGGGGCTTCAACACCTCCAGGGATTGAGGAGACATCCACAACCTCTTCCAATGTCTCACCACCCTCACCTTTTGCTGTTGAGGGGGCAGAAATGACTGCTGTGACCTGCTTCTAGCTGCCCTGACTTTGTTTTTCCCCCACACATCCTTGCAGAACCAGCCTGGGCTGCTCCCAGCAATGCCATCATACCTGATAGGAGCCCAGGCAGTAGAAGAGGGGCAGGTTATTGCAACATGAGGTGTTGCTGCCTGCTTCTTGCTATGGATTTCAGCAACTCTGTGGTTGCACTGGGGGAATAAAGCCTTGGAAATAGTGTTTCTGATGGCTTTCCTGCACCTAGAACCAAGCTTAGGGATCTGAGCTGACTTGAAGTCACAAGCTTTAAGCCCCTCCTGTCGAGAGAGCCTGATTTCCCAGAAGGAAGCCAGGTAGAAATGGCAGTTCAAATATCAACAGAGTTCGTGTTTGTCTCTGCTCCTTCTTGCCATAACAGGAATTTTCTGGTCTGCTGCAAAGATTTGGGTGCTGACCCTAAAGTGCATAAACAAACCTGGCAGCTCAAGGTGTTGCAGGGTGTGTTAAAGCCTGTGCAGGCAGCAAAGCACAGCCTGTGTCCAACAGCCCTTGACTAAAGAGGGGGTGACAGGTAGAAAACTCAGGCATGGATTTCTTGGAAAGGGAGGAGGTGGTGGCTACAGGCTGGATGAGGCTTTGAGCAACCTGGTCTAGTGGGAGGTGTCTCTGCCCATGGCAAGGGGGTTGGAACTAGATGGTCTTGAAGGTCCCTTCCAACTCAAACCATGCTGTGATCTCTATGCTATGAACTCTTGAAGCACAAGGTCCAGAGCAAACACTCCAGTGGGATCAATGCAAAGCATTCTATCAGTCTGGAAAGAAGACAGTGTCATTAAGCACATAAATATTGGATTATAGATGTTCCCCAGGGAACATCAATCAATTGGAGACACCAATGCAACCTGTGGAGCAATACCCTGAAGGACTAAGTCATCAAGTCATTCTCAAGTAAAACTGGCTTTCTGAATA
>VZTY01030031.1:1529-62613 GCA_013400935.1 Turnix velox | reverse complement strand
TCTATGATTCTATGATAATATCCAGCAAAGCTGTTACCTACTTTGATTTCCTGGTTGGGGCAGAAGAGAATGACATGAAGTGAATGATTAAAGTGCAGCTGGACATGTGCTGGGCTATAAGCATTCAGGGAAAAAGGTCTAGGTGAGTGCTGAGATGTCCTCTCTCCATAGAAAGAAGAGGGAAGCAGCATTTTTTTTTAACCCTTCTGTGAGTTAAGGATATGTATTAACTCTGTGAAACTGCTGAAGCAAGGTGTAAATGATGGATGAAACGGAAAAGCACTGAGTATTCAACAGGGCTGTGTGTTCACCACTGTGCTATTTGCTGTGCTAATCAATTCAGACAGTGCCACAAAACTCCCCCAAGCTCAGAAGTTTGAGATAAAAAAAAACTTAAAAGACAGAACACAAGTATTCTGTTTCATGGGATGACTTATAAGTTTAAGCATCTGATCTGAAGCACCCAGATTCCATGAAACCACCAGTTTAAATCTCAACTGGGTTCATTTCATCCTTTTATCTCTCAGGAAGAGGTTTATTCAGTGCTGTAGAGTTTTTCTCTGAAAGGTTCCCAAAGATTAAATCATTAAAAAAACCCTCAAATTCTTCATATTTTGAAATTTTGATTCCTAAAATTGTGTCAGTTATAAAAAGTATATTTTGTTTATCTCCTGTGCAGTAAAAAGGAGTTTGCACTCACACTGCCAATGGTGAATAAATACATCTGCAGCAAAGAACCTAGTTTAAATGTTCTAGATTGCAATATTTCATGAGATTTCAGTGGGAAATAAGGGCTAACAATGACTTGGGTGGCACTGAACAGCCTAAATGCTTCCAGTGATCCCAGTTGAGCTCCACCAGAAATAAGGAGCAGTATTGAGTCAGTATGTGGACTAGAACCTAGTATTAAAATACTGAGAAAATTTCATTAAAGATGAAAAAAAAAAAAGATGAAGTTTGCATTAAAAAGTCTGCCACTTTCTTTGAAGCTGAATAAATATGATTTTATCACAAACTGAAATTCTGGAAGATAATCTGTCTCAAGGCACACCATGCCAGGAAAACTAAAACACAATAGTATTAGACACCAGAGAGAACTGTGCTGCTTAATCTCCTCTGTTAAGTGCCAGTCAGATGAGTGAACGGGCAGAATTTACATTTAAATTGTTGTAACTACATCCTACCTCCTTGCTCCTCCTTCACCCTACCCTTCCTTATTATTAAAACTTTTTGTTTTTTGTGGTCACCTCATGCTTATATGCTTGTATAAGAGTAGCTTGGAATGGAAAGGCAAACTCGTACATGTCTCCTCTGGGAAACACAGAAAAACATGTTTCCTCCCTCGTTGGGAGGAAATCATAGAATCATAGAATAGTTTGGGTTGGAAGGGACCTTAAAGATCATCGAGTTCCAACCCCCCTGACATAGGCAGGGACACCTCCCACTAGACCAGGCTGCCCAGTGCCCTGTCCAGCCTAGTTTTGAACACCCCCAGAGAGGGGGCATCCACAACCTCCCTGGGCAACCTGTTCCAGTATTTCACCACCCTCACTGTAAAGAATTTCTTTCTTATGTCTAGTCTAAATCTATCCCCCTCTAATTTATATCCATTGTTTCTAGTCCTCCCATCCGATATTATGTTAAAAATTCCTTCCCCTGCCTTTCTGTAGGACCCCCTCAGGTACTGAGAAGTTACTCTGAGGTCCCCTCTGAGCCTTCTCTTCTCCAGGCTGAACAACCCCAACTCCTTCAGCCTGTCCTCATAGGGCAGTTGCTCCAACCCTTTGATCATCTTTGTGGCCCTGCTCTGGACCCTCTCCAACAGCTCAATGTCCTTCCTGTGTTGAGGGCTCCAGAACTGGACGCAATACTCCAGGTGGGGTCTCACCAGTGCCAAGTAGAGGGGTAAAATCACCTCTCTTGACCTGCTGGTCACACTCCTCTTGATGCAACCCAGGATTTGGTTGGCCTTCTTGGGTGCAAGTGCACACTGTTGGCTTATGTTGAGTTTGTCATCAACTGACACACCCAATCATCTCAACCAATTTGCTCAGCACTGGTTCAAGCCTGGAGAAGTTACAAAAAGCATCCCAGAAACAAGTTGACTACAAAGACTACAGCTCTGACCTCAAGGCAGCTCTTCCCTAATTTTTTATCCTGGCCAGAGCTAACATTGCTGCTCAGCTCAGACTGGATCCTGCCATCTTCAAGGCCACAGTGCCTTTAGCTACCTCCAGCCACAGCTTCATGCCAAACTCATCTCAATGGTCTCTGCATTTAGGTTCAGGGCACGTATTTTCCATTCTCACCATTTTTTGCTGTTACATCTTGAATTCCTTGCTAATGGCTACCAAAGTAAAGTGTGAGGATGCTAACAGCAAATGAAGCCGTACAGGGGAAGACCTGGTAACACGGTAGCTGAGACCTTCTTCATGCAAAAGAGAAAAGCTCCCTGCACTGAGGATGAAATGAAAAGTGTATCCTTGTGTTTAGCACTTCAGAAGATTTCCTTTGGGTGGAACAGCTTTTGTCTCCGCCAGGAGCAGTGTCATCCCCTAGGAAACAGTCACCCTCTGGAAATAAAGATGTATTTAGATTACAGAGACTTCCAAGAAAAAAAAAAAAAGGCAAAAAAAGGGGCAAAATCACAATACAAAGCATTAAGGTTAGAATGTGATGTCTGCTCTGCCAAAAAAAAAAGGATCAAATACTTAGCAGGGCTGAGAGTGTTCTGTTTGAAAGAAATGCCTTCATGAGAGATATAAAAGTAATAAAAATAGCCAGGTCTCAGAAGAAATGGTAAAAAAATTAGTCTCTTTCTGGGAGAAGATCTAGTTGTACATTAGGTTAAAAAAACACACCAGCAAACTGGAGCAATCAAAGTGTGTATTTTCTCTAGTGTGTATTTTCTTGGCAGTTGTGCTCACTTGTAGATGGTGTTAGAGCACTTTAGGTTTCATTGTAGAAAATAGTCAGAGAAAACAGAAGTAGAAGGGACCTCAAAAGGTCATCTAGTCCATCTCATTGCCCAAAGGCACATTCAGCTTTGCCAGCATCATCTGGATGGATGTTTTTCTTCTTAAACAGGCACTTTACAAGTCAGTGAGGACTGGTTCAAAATTAAATTACATTAAACATAAACTATATTGGAGCTAGCATGTAGCTACACTTGGTAGAAGGAAATCTTTTCAGTTTTATGTTTCTCCTTCTAATTTTCTGCTTTGCTGTTTGAAAAGAGATGCTAATTCAGTCTCAGTAGGTAGGAGAGCAAGAAACAGGGATGAGGTGAGCTGTGCTGTTCTCTCTGGCAGCACAGACAGAGCAATCTAGAGGTCTCCAGTGGGAAAAGCACTATGGTCTGTAACAACAGTGTGTTGATGGCCATCCAGACATAGCTCCCAAATTTAGCATCATGGCCCCAAGTTATGAACCCACCAGGAATTCAGTCCAAGCACAAGAAGTGACCACAGGAGGTTATCACTAGCTCAGACCTTAAGGGGGGATAAAACTTCTGGGACATTTGGGGAAGAGATTTACAAGATGTACTACAGTTAGCAATAGGTCAAGGAAATGCAGTTTCATAGTTGTTCACTCTGAGACAGTTAGAATTTATTTGAGTCTAGTTTCTGCTGACTTTAATTGAATTTTGCATCTTATGCAAATGAGTACCTCATTTGACCTTGTCCTATAATAATTACGCTTTTTATTGTTCTTCACGGGATTTGTGGAATAATTTGTCAAAAGTAGATGTGAGCAAAGAAGATGTTTTGTAGATTGTAAAACAATTTTATATGCAAGTGGCAGAAAAGTGATACAGTTGTTCTTTTCAACCAGGTCTGTTTTTGTTGGTGAAATTAGATAACTTTGGTATCTTTCTACTTTGAAAGTTTCCTGTTACTATTTAATTTATCTGGTCAGCCTAAGCTCTTTGCACTTGAATCAAACTCTTAATGTAAAGCTCAAAGACATAAAATTTTCTTTGTTTGCTTATTTTGCAGCCACTTAAAATTTTTGCCAACTATCTGAATTTGTAGAAAATATTCAGGTGAGGACCTTAGGAAATATCTTAAAGTAGTTTCTTGAAATAAGTATAGAACTAGATGCTATATAATGAGATGTCAATGAAAATTGTTGTGAATGAGTGATTGTGGCTTGTGTCATACACAGATGCAGAGTTGCTGCCCATGTGGTTGGTGGAAGAGTGGGATTCATTGCAGATGCTGCAAGATACTGCAGATATTGGAGTTTGGTGTTTCCCTTCCAGTAAATTACTCCCAAGTAAATTCATGGATTTTGTCACTTGGAGGTCAGACCTCTTCAGAGCATCTTGCCTTGGCTGTGAGTGCCATGAGCTGTTTGAGTGCCCAGTCAGTGTGTAATGACAAGTCACAAATCCATCACCATGCATGAGTTTTTCCTGAATTTTCATTTCTTCAGTGAGGAATTCTTTTCCAGGCCAAATTTCATCCTTCAAATATTTTCTCTATGGAAGCATCGTAACTTCCTATGACAAAGGAAGTATTTTTGCACAGTGTTTGGACAGAAGGTTTGGACCACCACAATGAAGAACATTTCTTCTTGTGCTGCTCTAACTCTGAGACTTTATTCAGTCCTCCTTTCAGCTCCAGCTCATGTGTCTGTATCTTAAAATCTGCTTGAATAAAAAAGCAGACCTCTGGATGGTGTTTGCTGTCTGTAAAAAAGATAAAACTCTATCTTTGAGATAAATTTGTTACTGCTATTGTTTTTTGCTAGGACATAACCCAGATCCTTTCAAGTCATTGTGAAGACTTCAGTTCCTCCCTGGAGATCCGAATCCACCATGAGAAAAAAATAAGCAATGGGATAATTTTACTGTATTTCATTTTGATGAGACTTGTCCTTTCTATAGTTATCATCTGTGGGAGAATCTCTGCTCATCTTCTTTTTCCATTTACAAGACCTTTAACCTGCCTGAATGATGATTTTTCTAATACTTCCTTTCAACAGACACTCCACTTCTAAATATATTTCTCTACCAATATCAGCTTCTCAAGGGCAAGTTTGAATGTTGATTTGCACAGCTAGAGCATTGTAGTGCATTTTGTGGCACCACAATATTATAACTTGCATTATCAAAACTGAAGCTTAGTAAAGAAAGTATAAGGAGAGGGAGTTTCCAGTATCTATTCCAGAGGTGGGAAGTTTGGAGTTGTCTCAAGAGACTGTCAATCCACATGATTGCTGTCAAGATGAGTTAAATGAGGTGTGATGTACACAGAAATTACTTTTTCAGTTAATAGACATAGGGGAAAATAGACATAAGTGCCATAACATCAGTAAAAGATTTATTGCACTGCTTTTTAGGATCTATGTGAAGACTAGAATATGTTGAAGTCAGGCTGCTCAGAGCTGCCCAGCCTCTGTTACTTAATCCACTGCACTGAGATTACAGTTTTGTCATTACTGGTTCTTAATGAATTATTTTAATACTAAGTGCTTGAATTTTTTTACGATTCCTTGCACATTTGATGGTAAGCAGAGAATTCCAAAGTATTAGGAGACTCATTTCTTTCAGTCAAAAGTTTATTAATGCCTTTGGTAAGCAGTGAGCTACCCAGAAAAGCATATCAAATCTGTTTCTGAAGTTCAATTTCTGATTGAGTTAGAAAAGCTGACAAACTTTGTTAGACACCAGGCAGAATTTCCTATGGAATCATAGAATAGATTGGGTTGGGAGGGACCTTAAAGATCATCAAGTTCCAACCCCCCTGCCATAGGCAGGGACACCTCCCACTGCATCAGGATGCTCAGTGCCTTGTCCAGCCTATAGTATTTTATTAATTTTTTCCAGTAGGTCTTTCTCAGAAATCTGAATTTGGGCAAAATTAACTAAACAAGTCTTAACTCAACAATCTTAACTAAACAATTTTAACTAAACAAGGTCTACAAATGTTTTTACTAAATTCTGTCAGTTTGGTTTCACTGTATTCCTGCTGACCACCCATCTCCATGACTGCACAGCAGAGACTACAGATTCTGAGCACGTTTTATTGGAATCCCATTTGCAAGTGAAAAGTAATCTCATGATCCTCATAAGGCTTGTAAACCACTTGCATCTTGTATTAGCATCCTGGTAGTACCTTTTGCCCAGCAGTGAGCTGAACCCTACTGTGTAGTCTTTAAGCCTGTAAGGATTTATGCACCTGACCTGCTCAGTGCCTTATAAAAATCAGGATTGTTCACAATGCATGAAATTACACATCTTGTAGGATCAAGGCCTAAGATCAAGCATTGATTTTCAGGGTTTTTTTGGGGTTTTTTTTTTGTAGGGTTTTTTTGTTTATTTAGGAAAATTATATAAATTTTAGTCCATCTTTCTATAACAAAACGCTGCTTAATTGACTTTGACCTTCTTTCAGGTTGTCAGGAGTAACAAGTATGGAGGGATCCATGGAGGGGGGACAAAGAACAAGACTGGGGATTACTATGCCATGATGTGATGCACAAGGGAGGCCAGGTTTGAGCCTGAGCCATTAAAACTAAGCCCAGTGGGCCAGAGGAGTCTGCCAAAAAGTGTTTAATAACTGATTGGAGAGTTGTCTGTGATTTATGAGGTAGCTTTACCAAATAAACCCAAACAATATAGTCCATGTAACCACATATAACCATATTTCAAGGGTAGTCCTGTCTTCTTGGATTGAATGGAAGTAGAATCACAGCAGTATTTTAACCTCTTTGCAAAATATTAATCTTTACTGAAAGTTTAATTCAAACTGTCTTTAAAGAAAATTAATTAGTGGGGTTTTTACTTTTTTTCATGGTATTTTGCATGGGATCTGAATCTTAGGTGACCTTATTTTCTACTACTGCAAAAAGAGCCCCATTACAGCTAAACTGATTTACAACAGTTAAGAATCTGCCCATAAAGCCAAATCAACCTTCAAATTAGGCTCAAAAGAAATACTACCAATTAAATTTAGTCTGTGACTTCTAACATAGGTTTAACAAGCTCAACATATTACAGATTTCAGGAGGGGAAAAATCAATTAAACTTTAAAAAAAATGAAATCCCTAAAGTCTAAACTTGACAAAAGTAGTTCAGAAATCCTGTAGCATCCAGCTGTTTCCATGGTTTCACATCCTCTGTTCCAGTTTTTAGGGTGCTGTAAAGGATACGAAAGCAGCTTGGGGGGGAAAAAAAAAACCTCTTCACAAGAAAAACCTTATTTTGGTTTGTTTAGGTTTTTTTTATTCCTGCTGCTAATGCTGGATATTTTTGGTTTGATTGAGTTTAGGGATTGTTTGAGGTTTTCTCCTCCTCTGCCTCCCTCTCTCTCTGAAAAAGCCCTGTATTTTAATGTGGATTTGAAGACTTCAAAGGCCTCAGAGATCATGGGACTGTTTGCACTGTAGGCAATAACAAAACTCTCATTGCCTTTGGTGGGAGCTGGTTTGGGCCCCAAGAAAGAAGCTGAGGGGAAAAAAAAAGCATCATCTTTCCTCAAACTCCATTTCCCCCCAGAACTAAGCTAACTTAACCACTCTGATGAGACAAATTTATTAAAAGCAAATAGTCATCTTCTGCTACAAATCCTTCTGAATACAATGTTTTGACTAAATGACATTTAGCAGCGTTGTAGCTTTAATAGTAAAGAAAACACTATCAGCTCAGTACTTAAACCTCTGTCCCATGGTGAATATCATTTTCAATATCCTGCAAAAATTCTTTGAAGTGTTTGTATCCAGCCTGCCCCAGTGGATTTACTCAGAATTAGTTAATAGTGAGCAAAGCATTGAACTAAATTTATCGGTTACGGTCTCTCATGATCACATAAAAAATAAAATTAAAAGCAACCCTCAATAGAATACTTTATCAGGCTTGGTAATGGCATCATCTCTGACAGTGAGGCAATAAAAGCATATTAGTGACCCCCTGATGAAACATGTTTACAGTATAAGTCAAAGAGATTGATCATTCTCTCTGGAAAGTGGCATTTTGCTTCTCTGCAGTTACTGCTAGTCCAAGAAGTGCACTGATCAGCTAATGCATGGCAACAAGGAAGTGTGGGAAAAAGGATGCAATTATCAAATCCTTCTAAGCTTTTCAAGGGAACTTGCAAATCTTTTCTGCTTCCAGTCTGAACTCCCTTGTTATACCAGTAACATCGCTAGAGCTATGAAGGAGAGCCAAGAGATCACAGCCAAGACTCCTGGCATTGTTGTGCTGAGCTTCATACAGGTCTCATTTCTCATCTGTATAGATAAGTCAGAAAGACAAGAAGAATGTGAAAAGAAAGGGAATTAGTTAAGGAAGAGACTTTCCCAAAATCAAGGTGAAGAAATAATTCTTCTTCTGGTGTCATAAGACCATGCTGAGCAACCCTCCTTAGCAATGTTGGGGTTTTGAGTTGCAATCTTGGGGATATTTTCTACATGTTCATTTGCTCATGTTCAGAATCTTGAGAGTCAAAATTATTACAATTCTTGATTAGTCATTCACTTACATGTTATCATCCCTTTTCTGTGTCAACATCCAGCTGACCCATTGCCTGGCTGAAATAAGTTAGATATTAAATATGAAGTTGCAGGTGAGAAGAAGAAGAAACCTAAAATAACTGATTAAGAGAGCAGTTTTCTTTGGTGTAAGGAAACTGTGTTCAGGTTTTGCCATCTCAGATGTATCTCATTCTTTGTTACTCCTGAGTCCTCAAGACACATCTAAGGTAGAAAAGCCTTCTTCTAGCTAATCAAGAGGCTGTATATTTTCTGCCAAGGAGCAGGAAGATCAACCAGTCTCATGTTTGTCACCTTTGCATTAAATTACTGAGCATGACTATACAAGGGTTTGATAAAGAACATGATGAAAATGATCCAGATGGTCCAACACATGGTGACCTGTCACACCAGCAACACAGACTGATAGGAGCTGATCAGTTCAGTTCATCACAGACCACCTTTGGCTCCTTGTTCAGTACTGTGGGTTTTTTTTAAGACCCTTATTTTCCTGGCTTTTTCATGACTCCTTCCTTGATCTTGTTTCTCACTGTGCTGATCACCTGTGGCAATAACCTTGGATGGTAAGAAGTTCTTTGCAACAACTGAGAGATATCACAACAAGATGTCTACAAAGATGATAAGACCTTCTAAAGGGACTCTGAAACAGAGTCAAAGCTAAATATCAAATCAGCCATGCTTGTAGCAACCTCCTGGAAGGAAATCTTGTTTCAAGATGTGAAATGTTTCTTTCAAGATGTGACTTTCAAAACTCTAAGTATGGAGGGAAATGAGAGAAGAGAATACTAGTAAGAAAAAAAGGTATAGAAAAAGAAGTAAAATTTCAAGTTATCTGAAAAAAAATAGACATAAAGGAATCTGCTACCCTCTAATATTAGCAAACTTATAGCTCAAGTGGTGAAACAGTCATCCTTTGTATTATTGGTTGGGTAGTGGAGATTTTTTTTTTTTAATCTTAATGAAGAGGATTAGTACATATAGATAACATAAGACTTAAAAGCATTTTTAAATAGAAGTTTCCCAAAGGCTGTAATGAGGCTTTTGCTTTAACACGTTATTTCTGCAGCACAGTGATATTCTGTGAAATGCATTTTGTCATTTACATGGCAAGAGTTTGTTGGCTCAGACAAGTGTCATTATCAAAGACAATTTTCACAATGCATTCAAAAGCTTCATTAAGTGCCTGCCTGACAATAATATTGGCCTTGCCAAGTTCAGGTGCTGGAATACAGATCCATAGCTAAATACTGTTTCAGACATGAGAAATTAACAGCCAACTTTGACCTGCAGACTTACCTGAATCCATCACACAGTCTGCAAGAAACAAGTCAATGTGAATAGGTGGCAAGATCCTCCTTGTACTGTATGTTTTTTTGTCTAAATAAAAAAAATCCATGAAATTTCATCAGAACTGGAAAATAATCATGTTAGCAGGACTTCTTCAATCAGAAGAGAGCAACAGGAGAGAAGATAAAGGCAAAGCTTTTTCAGGTTTAATATAACTTGATAAATCAGATCTTAAATCTTTTCCTTGCTCCACAACACAGTAAAAGATGACCAGAAATCACAAAAAATGTTTTCCTCTGTTTAACTGAAAGTGATTGTTATTTTTAGTGCTTATGAGAAATGATAAAAAATTAAATTATTGAGCAGAAATATGCAGAAACAAAAAGAGGTTATATATCCAAAATCAAAATACTCTTTTGATGATTTGGATGGTGTGGACTATAAAACAAAATAAGCTAATCTCTGAATATGCCAATAGCTGGGGCTGGAGGCAAGTCACTTAATCTTGTGTCTCAGACAGGCTGCATGGTGTAAAAACATTGGGAGTCATGTGGGCAGGTCTCAGCAGGGAATTAAAACATCCAGACTTCTCCTCTGGGGCCTGTGAGTGGCAAAATAGGAGAAATCAAGAAGTAGGAATAAGGGGACAGATTTGAGTAAAAGGGACCCAAATAATCCTCTTGAAGATTCATTAATAAGAAGACTGATGGTCTTAAATGCTTAAGTTTAGTGTATTCCACCCTTTATAGGTTCATATTCAAGTTGTGTGGTGGGAATGAGCTTTACTGTCCTCAGTAAGACAGAGCAAATGTGATGATTGATGAAGGATTGGCATATTGTGCTGTTAGGTTGAGGAGTCTTGGTATGCCAACCCTGGTTGAACCAATGTGAGGAGTGCTTCTGCACACATTTGAAATCCATCTTTCCCCATCACTACAGGTTTCTGCTGGATTTTCCTGGAAACAAACAGTGGTGCTATTTGTTTTTATGGTCAAGAAGGCAAGAAGTCATGCTCTCCTGGCTTCGTGGCTGCAATGCCAAAGTCTATCCCTTTATTTCAGTTTGCCCTTAAACAAGATGGGGAATGTTACTGGGGAGTATGGGTTTTATCTAAATGAAGTCTTCATCAAAAGATAGAGAAGTGTTCAGCCAAGGTCCTATTTCCATAGCATAAAAATTTACTAGAAAAGCATTCATGTGGAAGAATCCTCCTTTCAACAACATTCTGAGCCCCATGTGAAATGAGATGCTCCACCTCCAACAAGCTAAAGGCTTGTTCTGGTAACAGACTGCTCTCTATTCCAGCTCACTGCACAGTGGATAGGCTTGGATTCAGTCTTCAAGGGGTATTTTTCCTTCCAGCCCATGTAGCATTTCTTGTCTATTTAGGTTATGAATTATGTATTTTGCTGAAATGTGAACTCCAAATGATTTTGTGTTATTTTGAGACATCATAAGCATGCATTGGGATTGCATTTCTTTCTTTAAACCCCACATTTTATCATGCTATAGAAATAAGACTTTGCCCTCGCTTAGTCCCTTGTACTCCTAAAGCTGTTCCTGTAGTCTTAAAGGGTAGATAAGAAGGACTCTTTTGTAGATACTAGGAGAGTCAACTTGAGGGAATTTCAGTTGGTTATTTAGTCCTTCTAAGCAACTTAAACACCTCCATGAGCAACTACACCTTTTAGCATAAACAGTGTGCCCAAAGTTGCACAATGGTAGGATACAGGTTGATATTCTCCTACCTAGAAAGCATCAGTCAGTTTATCACAGTCATTCTTGTAGTTTCAAGAAAGCTGTATTGATCTCATCTCACATTTAGAAATCAGAGTATACAGACTTCAGTTCATCTTGATGCAAAAACCTGTATTTAAGAAAAAACATTCTAATGCTGAGTAGCATTGATACCACCCAAAAAAAAGATTACTTTCCTTGAAGATCATCCCTCTTTTTTATTGTTCTAGTACCAGTATTTCCCTTTTCTGTTTTTCCAGGCCCATTCAAAACATGCCTTGCCTTTGACTCCACCTTTAACTGCAGTGTCTGCAGCTATTGCAGTGCAATGGGGGCAGAGCATGGCAGCAGCAAAGTTGATGACACAGGCAGAAAGCTGTGGCAGCTGATGTGACAGTGCTAATCCACTGAAATGACACCAATTTATTGCCCTGGTTTTTCACAGAGTATTACCAGAATAGCTTTTGCTGTTGTTTGGGTGTAGCAAAGCTCTGCTCAAAAAATCTACAAGAACAGTTTGTTCATGGCCTTTGCAAATCTTTCTAAGACTTTCTTGGATTCAGAAATAAACCTGCCTGAGCTTTGGTCAGTTAAAGGTCATCTGTCAGCTAAAGGTGCTGGTTCTTGCCTTTGCTGTCACACTGTCAGTAGTTAGCACTGTGTAGACTTGCAGTTGCAGGGGAGTACAGTATTTCAGCATTTTATCTCTCCAACTGGCTGCTAGGCTGTAATATTTCTTCTCAGCTTAGACTTTCTCCTGGGATGCTTGAACAAGTGTCACCTGTACTAAACCAAGCACTGTTAAGTCCTGGGGGATATGTTTCAAAGATAGTTTTTCTGGTCCCAGTTAATGAAGGTAGGTCCCAGCTGTCACTCCTGCTGCCTTAAGCTAAAATTGGGTGAAAATCACTTTGAAATGTGGGCTGATATCTCTCGACACAGCATGAGCACTTAGTGTTTCACCTAATTTTGACATCTACACTGGGAACATCCAGAGCTGAACTGGTGTCCCTTTAGTGTCCACTGATAGCTAGTTACCAGTGGCCTCCTCTGTGCTTGATGCAGGGGAAGAGAAATAGACACTTTATTCTACTTTTTCTAGAAGTAGAAACTTCTTCATCCTGTATATTTCAGCTTATCTTTGAGAGGAGATGAGTTATTCTCAACTCTTTTTTGTGTATATTGTCTCTTTGGTGAACTTAGTCAATTGAGCATCACAGGGTGCTCCATTCATTTGTGTGAGATTAAGCTGGTGATAAGGCAGGAGATGCTTCAGTGCCCATAGCAATGACACTGGACACCAAAGTTTAGGATACATCATCCCACCCAGTCTCATCTCTGTTACTCACTGACTCACTGCTGCTTTATGTCAGCCCTCCATGAGCAGTTGCCTCAGATAAATCACTCATAGTCTTAGGTTCTTCCATAAGCCAGCTCTGACAATGGCCCTATTGGATGTCCAGGGAAGAGTACATAAATAGGGAATATAGCAATATTTTCCTGGTGTACAATCTCAGCTTCCTAAGATCTGTAGCTCAGGATCATGGCTATCTTGGTGACCTTAGTCACTCCTGTCAGAGTTTTCTTCCAGAAATTAAGTTAATTAATTTCAGAAACCATTCCACTGCAAGAATTCCCACAGCTTAACTGTGCAAGGTATAAAAAGTGTCACCTTAACTTGTATAAGGTCTGTCCTTTGATGAATGTAAGTCATTCTCTCTAAGTAGCTAATTTTTTTTCCTGGGACTGAGCACTGGAACCTAAGGGATCATATTTACCTCTGGGAGCTTGAAGTGTTCTCCTGGTCATGCAGCTAAGCAGAATATGTTTTATTCACACAGTAATGAACAGGAGAGACTGTGGGAGCTCCCTGGTGCCACTCTGATGTCCTTGAAGATCATAGACTTCCAGACAATTACCTCTAGCATGGTACTGCTGTCAAGGCTGAATAACTATACCTCCATTCTTTTTTGTGGAGGTTTGGGTTTGAAAACATCACTTACATGATTCTCCATTCAACTGCATCCTTTGCAGAACATACAAAGAATAAGAACATGTCTGTCTGTGCACGGGAATCCATGTTTGTGCTTTTCTCTCCCTGACAGGCAAAAGTTCACTTTAAAAGGGGAGGAAAAAAAAAAAAAGAAGGAAACATGGAGAAGTTTGGAAGGAAAGCAATAAACCATGGATGTGAGGGAGCCCAGCATGCAGCATTGCAGTGTTAGATTGAGGGAAACCAGCTTGCATCTCTCAAGCATATGCTGCTCTAACAGTGGCTGCAGTACAGAGAGCTCTGCTTGGAGGCACTTTGGAGTGGCAACCTATAGGGCTGCCATCTGTCCCATTTCAGGCAATGAAAGCTTATCTCTTCACAGGAATTGAAGCTGCAAACTGGTTGCAATCATGTGGGGCTGGGGTTTCCTCCTGGTTGATGTTTTTAGGAACGAGTTGCTAGGTCACCCACTGTTTTGGATCAAGTTATAAATGTTCACAGTTTGACTGCAATGTTCACAGTCCAGCAATCAGTGTCATGCAGGTACCCAAGTTCTTCTAAAACAGTTACAAGCGATGTGGCATTATAAGAAAATTCTGCATTGGCAATATGCACTGACTTTTTGGATCATTCTTTTTAAAATAATTTAAGAAAAAATAATCTCTTCTGGCAGAGAAATGCACTAGGTGACCTCTTGAGGTCCATCTTTCCTGCTTTGTGGTTGTACAATAGCTGGAGTTCAGGCTCAGGGCTCCTTCAGCTTTTGCCAGAAAATCTTCCTGAGGCTTTGAATAAAAAATTATATTGAATCAGAGAATAAAAAAATAATGCTCAGAATGTAGCTGATATGTTTTATGTTCCTGTACCAGTGCCCAGGTCACCACTTTTGATGAGCCTCTGCATGTTTTTCACATTCCCTTTGAAGGAACCTTCTTGTGTTGAGTAATCTTAAGTGACTTCCCAGCACCCTTTTGATTATAAAGTCAGGATGCTGGCATCATAAAGCACAGAAGAACCAGAGAAAGATAAAAATGGTAGCTTTGCTTTACTCCTAAAGTTACAGGAATACTCTTAAAATAGGATTCATCTTCAGAGTTGTGATAATATTGCTTCTGCTGCAAACACTGTCTCCCTAACCAGGTCATCTGAGTGTACAGGAACATGCTCTCTTCCTTATGGAATACAAGCAAATAGGTGAAATTAAGGCACAAAGATAACAGCCCACATCAGGGAAGAGAACTAAGCTTTTGCTTCAAAAACATTCTTCACAGAAGGGTCTAGTGGGATTTGAAGTTTTCTTCTGAAAGTAGGCAAAAGTTAGAGCTTTCATTTCACTTTGTGTTTCGTGTTCATTTCAACCCACAGCTCAAAGTGAAACTCCAGGATTTGGGGAAATGAGCAAAAAAAACCTGAAGATGTGCATTAAAATGTCACACGTAGAAATATTCCAGTTTGGACCATGAGGTACCATCCCTTTTAAAACTGCTGTGGAGTTTTGATGTTTGACCTGCAAAGAATTCTTTGAATTCCTGCCTTAAGCATCCTGTCTAGCACAGGGCAGCTGTGAGGGTGCAGGAATGTTTCCTTCCTTTCCTACTGCAGATGTGTCTTCCACACATTGAAGTTGGAACAAGCAATGCAATAAATGCTTAAATATCTACATCTCTGTCCAAAAAATATTTCAAGTACCAATATGAATTAATTTTTTTCAGTGTATTGTGGTGCCAGTTACTATATCTGAGCATGATGTCCAGCCATGTGGCAAAAATCATATCATATTGAATATGAGTGTGGACATAAAGGAATGTAAGGATAATGTCTGAGGAAGAGTATCACAGTTCAACAGCAACCAAAGAAAAATGCAGAACTTTGGAGAATAATGTTTTACCTGTGTTCTGCTAAAGAACACAATGGTCTTATTACAAAGGCAAAAAAGCTCCTTTTCCAGCTCAAACTTGAGTAACCACCTCCAGGAACCACTTAGGGTTGAGGAACTGTGGTGTGGGTTGTTTCTGAGGAGGGCAGAGTGCCTTAAAGCCTCTTGGATGCTGATCTTTTTCCTTTGTGTTGATTTTTTCAAGGAGTAGACTTCAGCCAGAATGAACAGGAATCTCATAGTCTTGAGAAAACTCCTATCTTTGGAAAAGTGCAGGTGTGCAAGAGCCTTGTCTCCTGGATTTATTCAAGTAGAGAAATGTTATTTCTTGCAGCATAAAATTTCATGAATTCTTATAGTTCCTTCAGTGAGAGTTCCATGGGGTTTTGTATGTCAAAAAGAGGGAATGCTGTTCCTTCTTAGGGTGGAGTTCAGATTATAATTTCTGGTACAAAATTTTGAAAGAAATGTCTGTAAACACAAAAATGGTGAGAAGGTGGACTATTTTTTATTGTTTTCTCATACCAGCTGAGTTTAAAAATCGTTCTGACTTTATCTACAGGCTTGTTTTCACTTGTAAAGGCTGAATGGGAGTTAAAGGTTATAGTTCCAACCAACCTTACTTCAGTAAGAGTTTCTGAGCTACACCAGGGAGGTTCTGGTCAAAACCTAAGGTGCTGAAGTAGTGCAGGAAGCAGAAGACTCTGATGTTGTTATGATGTTCTTGATGTTTTGTCCCCTGCCCAAGTCTGCCCTCTGAGAACAAATGTTTCTAGCAGAGCAGTACCAGTCTACCAGTACCTTTGTCCTTCTTCCCTAGATGTGTTTGCCTTGTCCTCCCCATCTCTTCCTTCAAAAAAAACCAAAAAGCCTCCTACAATATAAGAAAATCTTTGCAGTTTACCAGTTTCTCTAGTCCTTCAAGTTCTTTTTTTCCTCCCCTTTTTGTGCTGTTGAAATGGATAAAGTAATCCCAAGTCAGAAGAGCAGATCAGCACACCAAGGATGGCCCTGGGCTGCATCATTCCAATCATGATCCCACCTGGCAGTTGTCATTTTGGAAGCTACTTCAGAATTATTCAATGAACAAATAAGAATTATTTCCCTGCTAAGCTGAATGTGATGTTGTAAAGAGGTGATGAAGACAAAAAAGAGGGTTCAACAATGCCAGGCAGAGAAAAAAAAACATGATTGTCCCCTTCTTTTATTTCAAGTCTCCAGGCAAGTGAGAAAGTCTGCAAATTAGACTATTACAGGTTTTTTTTCTAGAAGTCTTGGTGTCTTTGTTGGAACATAATCCTTCTCACCTCTGAGAGAGGCACTGCTCAGTTTATAAAACTAAAACACCTTGTTTGTGCAGTTACTTAATCACTGTAAAACTGCACCTTGCTGTTGTCACAGGGCTGTACTAAAAGGAATATTTAAAAAGGAAACAGAGCTTAAGGGTAAGGTAGGGTTTGGTGTTCTGCCAAGCTGAAAATAGCATTTAACAGGCTTTTAATCTATTTCATAGGTTATTGTCCCCATGAGTGCCGTTATAGTCTGCAGATAAGAAAAATGAGAACAAAGGGTTATTTTCACTTACAATTCAGCAGCTGCTGGTATTATTACTGTGTCATTGGTAATCAAACAGAGGTACACTAATAATTGTATCCTTTAAAATGCAGTGTGCCATAAATATTTGTTGATTTAAAAATAAGTAGGCTGTAGAAAACAGACAGCTCCTTCTATCAGAGTTAGCAGATTAAATGCTTGCAGAGCCAGGCACCACAGAGAGGAAAATGCCTGGTATTTGGGGGAGATTTTTTTGATCCCTGCAAGATTGCTTGCTCAGGTCTGCTTGCACCAGGGAGAAAAGCAGACCTTTGAAGTGAAAATGCAATTAAAATCAAAATTAAACACATGTTTTTGCTTTTTGAATCATAATTTGTATATAGGATGTAATATACTGTTTTATGCCATAGAGAAAGGCAATTACCAAAACAACCCTCTACTTGCATCCATTTGACTCACTCTAAGTGCCAGAATAGACAAGGCATGAGAAGAACTTTGCTGTCTTCCTTCTTTTCAGCTCCACTCTGGATGGAAAGCAGGGCTTCCCTCTCATGCTGGAGAGGACAGGCAGATGGGTGGACATGATGGTTTTCTCCATGTTCAGCAACACAGGGGAGCTGCTGGAGACTTCATTTTGCCTTGTAGTGGCAGGAAAAGGGAGTGTTTAGCATCTGGCAGGTTCCTTTGTTTGCCATTGTGGCTCTCCCATGGGAAAAGTGCTAGAGTGTATGCTGGGTTGGCAAAAGGACTCATACTCATCTTCCCAGGACTTGCTCATGCTCTTTTAGTGTTGCATCTTAGAGAACCCAAAACAAGATTGGAGCAAGTGCTCATGGAATAAACTTACAGGGTTGAACAAAAGGATATAGCAGAGAGAAGCAATGCTGAAGGGGTGAGATGTGCTGTTATCTTCTCTGTACAGTGAGATATATGAGTTCATTTAGCTTAGTATTAGAAGCCTATAGTGCAGCCTTCCCCACTGGTGCTCCCTACTGTCAGTGGGGTGGATCTGGCATTTCTATTGGTGTGTTGGCTCTTCCTCATGCAAGAGAGAATGCAAAAGAAGATTTCAGAGAAGGGAGATGTGTCATGGTACATGTGTGGCTTGTTTCTGATCAGTAACTGTAATGGAAACACAGGGAAACTACCTGAGATCAGTCCATTCATTCTGGAAGGGCTAGAATTCTTTAGGGTACTTCAGAAGTAACTTAAGCACTTAAGAGGTTGTGTATTACAACAGTCAATAGGATTAAGGTTCTCAAAATGGCATTTCAGTTTTGAAAGCACTGCACACTTAGGAAAATGTTGCCTAAGGTGACTTGCCCAGGTGACACAGTAAAACCAGTGTAGCTCAGAGCCTCAGCACAGCCAGCCTGGCCTTGGTCTCCAAGGGTATTAAACTCTTTAACAGCAGAAAGACTGGGTATTTTGATATGATGAGGTTTCTTTTAAACACTTAGAAATCTGAAATGTTAGGCATAATAATAATGCTACAGCAGCAGGCTCCTGATGGTGTTGCCCCTGTACTCCAAGCTGCAAACACCAGCTACTGCAACTTTCACTAGCTGGGGAATTTCCCCCCTTCATCACCCTTTGGTTTTGTAAGTGGGGAAGGCTCAGACAGCAATAAAGTGAATGTGAGCTCCACATCTGCTTTTTCAAGTAGTGTTTGGTGCAGGGGCAACAGTGAGAGATTTCATTGCCGCTGCCTTTGCAGGCGTTGATGTATTAAGGCTGTCATCTCACATGCAGTGGGGATGAGAGAGCGGCTGAATGAAGCTGAGAGCTCCTGATACCCATGTGGCAAATGTTTCAGCACAGATCATTATACACATTGGCCTGTTATCTCCTCAGCGACGTGTGAGGCTGAGACTGAGCTGTCTCTTTGGTTCATTATTTATTTTCTCCTTAGCTCAGGGTTCTGCCAGCCAAGCAGCCTGGAAGGGAGCCTGAGAAGCCCTTTTAGGAATGGCAGGTGGAGAATGGGGTGTGAGATCACAGCACTTGCAGTGTCTCCACACACACTGGGGCACTGACCCCATGTCTCTGCAATGGCAAAGGTGCAGGGATGTTGCAATACTGTGGATGACTTATCCATGCTGGGAAGGATGGATGACTTACCCATGATTTTATGCTAGAGGCTTTTACAGGGGCTGGTAACAGACATTGTGGTACAGTGTTTCAGAGAAGAGGTCAACATCTTGTGCACCTCTTGTTTATGAGTGAGTTTAAGGTCTCTGCCAAATGTTGGACATTTTCTTGCTCTCCTCAGGTGAGCAAAATTAGCTCTGTTTTGTAGGTCAGGATAATGCAACAGTGACAGCAGGTCATTTTCCTCATGTTTGAAGAGCTGTAACAGAACTGGGAATAAAAAGAGAGATTGTCCCACTTGCTGCAGTGTCCCAGCCACCCCAGGGTGAACTTTGTCAGGCTGTAGTCTCTGGGACATGCAGGTGAATATTTACTTACATAAAAGTGTGATGGTAAGAACTATCAGCATGGCAGGATGGAAGAGTTTCATGCAAATCACATGGATGGGAGCTGGTGCTCCAAATAATCATGCTGTGCAGTGTGTCCAAGGCTACTCATGGTCTGATGCCACCAGTGTCACCAGTGCCTAGCATGTCCCTGTGGGTGGTTGTAGTGGGGTTCATCCAATTGGGGAGCTCAAACTTCTGGGCTGCCACACTCCCTGAAAGCAAATTGTCCTCCTTGGTACAGCCAGTCCCATGGTTTGTGTAAACTGATAGTGCAGTCATATTTCAGTGGAAATAGGCCGGGTGAGTCTAGCCAAGAGTCTGGTTTGTATCTCTCACAATAGGCTTCAGCTTTAAAAAGCCAGGGTTTTTCTGCTTGTCAAAAAAAAAAAAAAGCAGACAAAAGCTCTGTCTCCGACAAGAGCTCTCTATAAGCTCCAGCAAGCTATTTCATTTCATCTTTGCCCATGAAGAAAGCTGTATTATAGACCAGGGTGGGGATAACTTATGTCAAAAGCCTTTAAAAAGTTACTTTAAAAGTATATTTCATCTTCAAAATTTAAGTGGCTTATCCAACTTGTGGCAACAGAAATCGGCTTTCCTTATCTTGGTATATAGTGTCCCTCAGCCAGTCACCAATCTCTGTTCAGCTGAGGCAGCAGTTTTGGGGATGTCAGAAGAGTCAGCCTGGAGCCAGCATTGCTGAGAGTGTGTGCATTGTGATATTCCACAGCCTCGTGGAGGGTATAGAGGTGCCAGTACTGCATGACACCTTCAGTTGCCTCTGGACATCAAATCTGAGCATGGATATGCAGTGGAAGGTGAAGCTGGTGGCCTTGACCAAAGTGCCAATTGGCTTGGTATTTGTTTTGGGTAGAATAAATAAGAAAAGCCCATGTCTGGTGTTATAAATCTATTTCAGATGAGAATTCACAGAAAACTGCCTGGAGATATTTGTACACATCCCACTAGCATTTTACATGGCTGGAGCTACTGTTACAAACTCTTCACTGTGAGTAGGATTTATTTTTCCTAAATGCTGTCTACAATTCCCTTCTTGCCCAGCCAAACCTGCCCAGATGCTGGTATGGGGATTATTGATGAAAGCTGAGCAAATCACCACATGTGGAGAGCTAATTAGAAGGATCCCAAATCAGTGAATATCCACGAGCATGGTAAAAAGTGGATGAATAGAGCCCAGGGGAGTATATTCCCAAATTAGATGTACAACTTGCACTGGAAAAGGGGAAGGTGTGTAACTGAGCTCTGTACGTCAGGTTGAAATCTCTTTCAGGAGACATTAAAGCTGATTGTTTGCTAGAAACGCCTCACAACTCATCAATAATAGCAGCAAGTAATCATCTTTTGTGTAGAAAAGATGGAGAAATGTACATTTAACACTCTTTTACAACTGCTCTAATGCTGTTAGGGTATTTGTCTATTTTTACACCAATTCAAAGATGCAGTCCCTGAAGGTCACTCTTTAGGAAAGGCCTTAATTAAGATTTCTGCCTGCAGCAAATTGCATGAAGTATAATACATCACACTGTAGCAACCCAGATACAGATCATTGGCTACCTTGATCCAGTCATGTGGTATGAGCAAATATTACCATTTTCTTATCATCAAGGATCATTTTACAACATGAATTAAAAAATAGCAGCACACAGGGTTTTTTTTTTAAATGTCTGTGAAAAGACAGGAAAAAATGTCTGCCATTCAGGCTAAATACAGCATTAACTTCAGGAGTGAAGGTCAAATGGAGATATATACTTTACTGACAGAAAAATGCAAATCTTCTTTGCATCATAAATATTAAAAACAATACTGTTTAAAAGGTCTAATTTATTTTTATTGAATTAATTTCCTTCCATCTGTTTTTATGCTCTTTCCCTCTGGAGCACCAAGGGCTGTTCTTTCCAAACCAAGGACAAATCCTCTCTGCCTGCCAAGCCTGAAAGTTCAGTTTGGATACATTTCCAAACCAGAACTTCTAAGCCCTGTTTTCCAAAGCACACAAAGTTATGGTCAAAAGCAACAGCACCTCTGCTGTGCTGTGTATTGCTGTATCCATCTTTTTAACCCCTTCCAGTCTCACTTCCAGATCTTACCCTTCAGATTTTAGTGGAAGGAAGACAAAAGTGCTAATTAGTGTTATGGGTGAGTGATTTAATTCTGCATAAAGTAGAATAAAGTGCACTTCAGGCACTGCTCTGAAGTGTTTGAATTTTGACTTAGGAGGACTAGAAAAATTCCCACACCTATCAGTGGTCCTACACAAATAGCAAAGGAGAATCAAACCAGGTTGATCATAGATTTAGCTATCAGCAAGAGAGGAGGATCTCTCACTCCCCATTTGAAACCAAGCTTCTTCCTAGGGATGGAAAGAGGGATGGAATCACAGCCCTTTGGTAGCTGTGATCTTTTCCCTTCCACTCCTGTGTTTGTTCTCAGCACTTCTGATGTCCAGCTCCATCCCAAAGCAGAAATTACTAAGAAATAAACAAAAAAAAGCTTTTCTTGCGTATTTTCCTTCCTATTCCATTTCCCTGAGGAAGCATTTTTTTGAAAGTGTCCCACCTGCTTTTGCCCAAAGATTGGTATTTCCTTCTTTCATCAAGGGTTTTCACTCTCCATTCTCTGTCTCCCCAGCTGCAGTTACAGGCAGTTGACTCTTCTAAGAAGATTAGTGTGGCACTTCCTCAGAATGCCTGTAGAATCAACAAGGCAGATGTCCACTGGCTACAGGGATATGCAGCCATCCCTCACAGCTCCCATCTTTCTTTTGGCAGATCAAGTGTCCCAACCTGCTAGATATGGCCTGGTGTAGAGCAGGAACACCATGTTGTGGAATATCAATACAATCAGTAGATCTTCTGAAGCATCTAATATTGTTGAAATGCCTGGGGAAGGCAAGGATGAAGATGGAATCATGCTATGGGGCTATACCCCAAGTCCATGCTCTCAGAATTGCAGAGAAATCACTGCTTGCCACTTTGAAAGCAGTGGGGGGGAAAAAAATCTACTTAGTCTTTAAAACTAGAAGTTACTTCAAGGTAGTTTTCCTTTTCTATTCATCCTGGTGGAAAGCATTTCTCATTAGCAGCTGGCAAGACAGTGAAGAACAAGTTAGTGTTTCAACCGTGTGGGTCATCAGAGGCCAGTAATCAACCACCCCTGGGGTGCTGGTAGCATTTAATATTGCATCTTTATAAGGCATGGAATCACAGCTGGCCTTGAAAATGTGAGAGTGAATAACAGCAGCAGGTATTCAAAAGATGCCTGTCTTTAAAAACAGAACAGATAGTATTCACCCTTTCCTGATATGCAAAATGCTCTTGTTATACAAAACAGTCAGAAAAAGATGACAGTAGCATTTCAAAGCAATCAGGAGAACAGCAGCCTGACTGCCTTCTTGCTTTTCTTTCATTATTTAACTGCACTGTTGTGTTCAGGGATGGTTTTAGTAAATGATGTGCTGCAAGGAAGATGGGTAATAGATAGATGGATTGATAGATAGATAGGAAAGTCCTCACATGAGCAAGAGGCAGTTTACCTATGACTTTCTTGCATGTCACTCTTCAAACAGATTTTCAAGGATTTTTTTCCTCCCCTTTGCTGCAGAATGAGAGAAATATAGCCTGCACATGAGAGATAATATTGTCCTGGGAAATATCCAGTGGATTAATGTATTTCTACTGAAGCTAGCAGGAAATTGTGTTTCAGTTTGTGCTCATGGGCTTATTGTGGATACGTCATAGAGAGAACAATTTGTTAAACAAGAAGCACAGGGTGTTAAAAAAATCAAAAGGGAAAATAAACCAAGAATGTCAGGTGCTATAATGGGCTTGATGTCTATCTGTAATGTCAATAAACCCATTGCCAATGACTGACTCCCTTCATTCTCATTTCATAATGAAACAAAGACAACTGTGGTTTTGCATGTTATTTATGATCCATCCCTAAGCTTCTCCATGTAAATTATTCCAGGGCTGTACTCTAGCAAACAGCCTTTTGATGACATCGTTATAGACAATTAGTTCTATACCTTAATTAAGAAACAAAGCTTTATCTGTAGTGCAGTTACTCTTGAAGAAGATTTACCTTTGGGATGGCAAAACTCTGAGCATGAGCAGGAGCTGTAAGAATCAGGTCTGAGTCAGGATCTCAGAGCTCAATGGGTCCTAATGAGTTATACTCCAGGGAGACAGGATCAAAAACTTGATGTACTAGTGTCAGCCACATACTGTGGACACTTATTTTATGGAACAGGGTTCTTATTTCTCATTTGTTTTCAGTGAAGCTATGACAGTATTTGTTCCCTACTTGTAGAACATACTATTGAAAGGACCTTGAACTTGGTCACTACAAGATGTTTCCATAGGCACCTCCCATATCTCTGTGCATGAGTCTTCCTTGGGCTTTTCCAGTATATTAATGGCAAGTGGACTTTGCAGCACATGATAAAGCCTCTCCTATTTACAAAAACAGATCATGCCCTTTTTGGTGTAAATTTATGCATATGTATTTTTTAATATATATATAAGTATAATTATGGATATATATAGTATAAGAAACCAGGATAATATAAAGTAACGGGGTTCTGGTAATGATGTTGGGTACTTACACCTTCTCCTGCCTAGCACAAATTATGTCTAAGAGGCTTGATTTACAGAGGGTCTTGTCCTCTGGTTCTGCCTTTGAAAGTGTAGTATTTTGCTTCAAACCACTGACAGCATATCTGCAGTGGCACTTTTAGCTCTCAGTTTCCATGCTGGGGTGTGTGTCTGTGTTGGGTACCAGTTCCTCTCTGTAGGTAACACCTTTAAGTGAGAGATCTTCCTGCTACTGACGTGTCTGATCCAGTTTCCATGGAAACTAAGGTCAGATAACAGAAGAAAAGGTTAGGGGATATTTTTTTCTTAATTCTTTTTAAAATCTTCACCTTGTTTTCCTCGGTCTGCTGTCCATTTTGATAGAAGAAAAAGCAAGTATGTTCCATTTCTATGCATTACTTATGTAGCACCTCCTTTGGGTGCACACACACTCATGCACATGTATATTTATGCATTAAACAAGAGGTCTCTCCAAAGTTATGCACAACATTTAACAGAGACAACCATAATTCAACTTCAGATGTCTTATCTTTAGCTTTAGAAGCCTAGAAAGAGCTATGGTACAATGCAACATGAGCAGTACCAACCACCTGAAATTGTAGTAGTGCTTCCATAGCTTTAGTTCCTCAGCAGTTAAGATAAATGGCTTTTGACATTGGAAGTAAATGAATTACTCCAAGCCAAGGTCATTGTACCACGTGGTGCAGATATAAAAACCATTTCCCAGTTGCATCATCAGTCAGATTCATTCTTCAGTCCTTATTCTTTCCTCCCTTGGAACAATGGCATATTTCTCAGGGGTCTAAGAAAAACAACTTCTACCTGCTGCTCAGCCATTTGAGGATGCAGTATTGAGAAAGTGGCCCATGTCACCACTGGGAAACATGTTGCTGCAAGAAACAGATTGCTAGAACTGATAGTGTCTGACATGATATTAGGTGTTTGTAATGGGTTCTGTCTCAGCTGACATTAGGCATGGGGTCTAAAGAACTCCTTTCTGCAGTGAAATGATAAGGGAGACAGATGCTTCCAGGGGGATATACCCTGTCCTGGGCCAGAGGTATTCAGGGTAACTAGCTTAAACATCAACCTTTCAGGTGGGTGAGACCAGAGAAAATAGTAGGGTAGGATTTGAGAAATAGACACTGAATAGTACATAAAAGAAATGGACAGAGATGGCACATAACTTGGAAATTCTTTTATAGAAATATATCTAAATTGGAACCAATGTTAAATACCTGCATAAATGTTATGTTCCACATTAGCTGCTTCTCCTATTTACCCCCCTTTTATGGTAAAAAGAAAGAAATGTCCATACAGAAGATATGGCTTTGTCTCTGCTTTCATGCTGGCTGGCAGGAATATTTACACTTTGGCTTTATATTTTCTTGGCTTCATCTTACTATCAAGGGCACAATCTATACTGCAATCAATGTATAAAAAAGTAAATTAATTGATCCTGGTTGTAAAAAGTACCATGGCTATCAGCACTGAAAGTGCAGACAATCCAACATCTGTCAGTAGTGTCAGAGAGCTGACCAAATGAGCAAGGTGAGGGAAATAAATGTAGGGAGTTGACAGTTAAACCATCCGTGTTTCTTGAATTTGTGACCAGCCAAAGGAATGGACTCTTTGGGTTCATGTTTTGAGAGGGAGGATGGTGATGTCATGTTGGATGTTGTCATGGCAGGGGGGTTGGAACTCGATGATCTTTAAGGTCCCTTCCAACCCAAACTATTCTATGATTCTATGATTCTATGTGCCAGGATTCTGGCTGGTGCAAAGAATGAGGAGAGATTGAATAGTCATGGCCTCATGGCCCCAATTTGTTCTTTCTGTTAAATGCACAGTTTTCCACAGTGTTGAGTGCATGAGTGTGCAGGGGGTTTCCTCTGTCCTTTACAGGTGCAGGAATAAGCACAGACAGTCACAGAAAACAGGTATGNGGGGTTGGAACTCAATGATCTTTAAGGTCCCTTCCAACCCAAACTATTCTTTGATTCTATGATTCTATAAATGAGCAAGGTGAGGGAAATAAATGTAGGGAGTAGACAGTTAAACCATCCATGTTCCTTAAATTTGTGACCAGCCAAGGGAATGGACTCTGGCTGCATGTTTTGAGAGGGAGGATGGTGATGTCGTGTTGGATGTTGTCATGTGCCAGGATTCTGGCTGGTGCAAAGAATGAGGAGAGATTGAATAGTCATGGCCTCATGGCCCCAATTTGTTCTTTCTGTTAAATGCACAGTCTTCCACAGTGTTGAGTGCATGAGTGTGCAGGGGGTTTCCTCTGTCCTTTACAGNGGGGTTGGAACTCAATGATCTTTAAGGTCCCTTCCAACCCAAACTATTCTTTGATTCTATGATTCTATAAATGAGCAAGGTGAGGGAAATAAATGTAGGGAGTAGACAGTTAAACCATCCATGTTCCTTAAATTTGTGACCAGCCAAGGGAATGGACTCTGGCTGCATGTTTTGAGAGGGAGGATGGTGATGTCGTGTTGGATGTTGTCATGTGCCAGGATTCTGGCTGGTGCAAAGAATGAGGAGAGATTGAATAGTCATGGCCTCATGGCCCCAATTTGTTCTTTCTGTTAAATGCACAGTCTTCCACAGTGTTGAGTGCATGAGTGTGCAGGGGGTTTCCTCTGTCCTTTACAGGAATAGACAGTCACAGAAAACAGGTATGGGTCAGAGTCTCTAAGTGTCCATTAGTTGACCGTGGACAAGGATAAACCATCCTCAGCATTTCTGAGTAAGTGTGATAGACTGCTGGGATGTGTCATCACTCTGCCCTTGGAGACCCTTCCCCATGTTTCAGCTTTCTCCCAGAAAATGCTCAGTTGAGTCAATCTTTGATACAAGAAGCTAGTTGAGGTGAGTGTCTTCAGCTCACTGAGCTGGAACAGCACAGAAAACCCTCTTGCTTGCTGAATGAGCTATCGGCTTTAGCCAGAGCCAGAGCCAGGGAAAGATGTGAAGAGCTTTTGATGAAAACTTTACCGCTTGAATTTTGAGCTGGTGGATTAATTAATTGGGAATGCAAGCCTGCATTTTACAGGTGCTAAATCAACTTCATAGCAGGTCATTCATGAATAATTTCGACCTGTTTTTCCATTATTAATAATTATTTGTACAACAATATGACATTGAAAGCCCTAATAAATGTAAGACTTCATTGTCCTGGAATCTCTACTGATAACATCATAAGAGATAAACTGGTAAATCTTATTAGTGAGCTGAAGGAATTGATTTGGATTACCTGGAAAGATTCTCCTGCCAGAAAATGACTTAACTGTAGGAAAACATTCCTTGGGAACTGACTGAGAGTGCAGAGTGCCTTATCCTTGTTTCTAGAGGAACTATCTAGAGGTCTCTTCAAGCTGCCCAAAAATATCCAAAACTGGGGCAGGGAAAGGAGAATATAGAAGTAAAGTGAAGAGGAAAAGCAGCTTTTGGTAAATCTGGAGATACAGAATCCATAAGAAGTCGATTCAAGCCTCAGACAGCCCAGGAAGTTCAAACTGTCCCATAAGTGAGATCTTTGGTAACTAGTGATATCTTGGTTTTTTTCAATAGGAGTTTTCTTTGTGTGTTTAGCCATAAAAATCTGTGCTGAACCCAAGGAAACTTTCCTGCTGGAAAGTTTAGTGTTGTCTAAATTCTTGTATCCCCTCTGAAAGCTTTAGATTTATCCAGATGATGTTTTTTGTGTGTGAGTTTGTTTTTTTTTTTAATGTACATATTTTATTCTGAATCCCCTCGTACCTTATTATAGAAGAAGTATCAAAACTAATCCATTCTAATCCTCATAAATTTCACAGGTCCTTTTCTTTCCTTTAAAAATTCTATAGTACTGAAAGCTTTAAAAATAATTTGCATTTTTCAGCCATTTTAGGGAGCCTATGTTTAAAAAAAGAAAAAAAAAAAAAGAAGAGGATTGTTTCTGACAACCATACCATCCTAAAATACTAAAAACATCTTGCCTGAAAAGTGATGATTATAAATAGTTGGCATTGTAGCACAATACATTAGTGTGCTAGTCTTTGATTCCTCTATAATTATAGAATGAAAGCTTCAATCCCTCCATTGGGTGAGCACTTAAAATTACAGCTGAGATAGTAAATTACTGGTCCTCAACATCCTAGTCAGACAGATTGCTTTCAGTTCATAAAGAGAAATTCAGTGTTGTGTCGGTGGCAGATTCCCCAGTGAGCTTATTGTCTTCTATTTAGAACTAGTGGGTGAAATAAAGGAAATTCTGGAATATTTTACAATATATTGACATAAGCACAAACTCTTATTTTCAAAAACAAGCAACACCAGGGTAGCCTCGAAATGTTCACATTGTTTGTATTGATTTTCGTTTTACACATCCCCAGGAACAAAATGTACTGGCTAATAGGTTGTTTTTATTAGTTTCTCTGGATGCTGTACCAATAATGGGTTTAACTCTTGCACAGAAGTAATGTGCTGGGCTTTTTTGAACCTGCTGATGGGCATTTGATTTCAAGTGTCATCCTGTCACTAACAATCCTGACAAGCACAAAAACAATCAGGAAACACCACAATGAATTCTTGTTCAGACAGCTTTAGTCTGACTAATTCTTCTCAGGGTTACTTCCAAAGCTTAAAATAAACACTGTTACCACTTCTAGGGGATAATTTCATCCTTTTTAGAGGACTGACTGTATTTTGCCATAGTTTAGGGCAAAATTATGACAATATAACTACAGACTGAGAAAAGTCTTACATGCACTGTGTCCACTTAAGCAGGTCAGATTTGTACATTGAGCAAAAATGTATTCTCTGAGATTTGTATTTAGATGTGTAAGCAGCTCCTTAATCCAAGGCAGAGTAAATTCAACGGGCAAATTCCCATCAAATGTCCTTATTTTCCCATTAGCTCAAGCGTGATAGCAGCAGCATTTCACAAGCCAGATGATGTGGGCAATTCAAGCCTGACTTCCATTGTCAAGGTTGGATGCTCTGGCTGTAACTCTTGGAGAGGTGATCACTGCATCACCAGCACAAACCTGTGCTCCTCTGCCTCGAGGGCACACAGACTTTAAAATGATCAAGGAAGGCAAATGTTCGAGATATATCTGCTGAAAAAAAGTATTTCCATCTTGTTCTAATCATCATTCAGTCTCAGCAGAAAAGCCAAGAATTAATTGGGCTGTTTCTGAAAGAAACAGCTAAACTGGGGCTCAAATATATTTGTACAGTGCTATGAGGATAAAATTTCCTTAAGGAAATGTAAAAATAAAATTTGTAAAGGAAAAAATTTCTTAAGAAAATGTAAAAATTCATCTGGGACACAGGAAAGTTTAAGTCTTATTGAAGCTTGCCAATGAAAGTTCAAAGTTGCTTGTGATTTTTGGGATAATATCATAGAATCATAGAATCATAGAATAGTTTGGATTGGAAGGGACCTTAAAGATCATCGAGTTCCAACCCCCCTGCCATAGGCAGGGACACCTCCCACTAGACCAGTATTTAAGTAGTCAGACCTCCACCTTATGAAAGTAATCTACAAGATTAGGTTAAATGAAAGCTCAAGTAAAGACATACACTTTTAGGAATGTCTGATTTTTCTCTCAATCTTACATTTACACGAAGCTTATTTGCAAGAATTGCCTTATATGTTGAATCTTTCATCAGAATTATTAAAAAAAAAATACATTACCTTAGGGATAAGGCAGAACATAATCTTGAAAGATGAAAAGCTCAGTTCTGAAAGCTAAGAGAGTTTAGAATACAATATTGAATTCACAGAATGATGCCTTTTGACAGGAATGAGAGGGAGACTTTTTTGAATAGGAAACCTGGAGGATCAAGATGGCAAATGTGTCATGAGATCATTTCAGTAATGAAGAAGCCAGGCAGCAGTTCAGATCCTGTGAAGCACAGTTTTGTGCACTTCAATCCACAGCTGAGACCAGATAGGCTGCTGAGACAAAAACATCGTGTAAATACACACAAAATCTGCCATCTTTGGCTTTCATGTTCAGATACTTGTCTTCCTCTATTATTTTATTGTGATTTAACAAAGAAAATTGCACATTTCTCAAGACAAAAGTCAAGTAGTAATACACTTTTAAGGATTAATTCAACTAATTCTGCAGTGTTTATGTTTATTTAGGCATTGTCTGTGGCACATCGAAATGAAAAAATATTTCTCATCTGGATGGCATTTAACATAAAAGGTCTTTTGATTGTTAATCTGGTAAAGTTAAATATTGAAGCATTATTGTAGATCGAAGGGACTGCTAACAGTTTGAAACAACTCTTTTTTACTCTTCCATTAATTTCTTTGCAATTTTGATATCCCTTAAATATAAACCTGTGTTTGTGTGCAGATACATAGGCCCACATACACAGCCAGCTTGCTAAGGGTGTATGAGATACAGAAGTGTCACCATGTCACATTGCTGAATATAAAGATAAATAGTTGTTGTGCAGGGGAGCTGCTGTACCAGCAGAACCAATCTGATGAGATACTTATCAGTTTCACACCAACACTTACTGTCCTGTGAGCAGCTTGGGCTGATAAGATGCTGAAACAACTGATCCGAAAATATACCATAATCTTTCTCTGCTCTCTTTTTTTTTTTTTTAAATGACCTTTAGCTAAGCAGCTATTTAGTTCATTTTTCAACTTTAAGGAAAAAAAACAATAGCAGGGGAAAAGTTTCTCTCAGAAAAGTATGAAATTACAGGAAAAGGAGGTAGATGAAACTATACAAAACATGTACTTCAGTGGAATTCTCATGTGCCTGCTCTCTATTGCTGCTAGAAGGTTTATATCTAGCAGTGGGTTAGTACAAAGTGCTTGCTTTGCACATGGGATTTATTCCCAGGAAATCTTGAGGGCAGGTGCAGTCTCCTAGTGTGTTACTGAGAGTTGCAAGGTGTCATGGGTATCTATTAAGGACACACCAGAAAATGTCAAAAGCCAGTGATGTGATGATCAAAGGGTTGGAGCAACTGCCCTATGAGGAGAGGCTGAAGGAGTTGGGGTTGTTCAGCCTGGAGAAGAGAAGGCTCAGAGGGGACCTCAGAGTAACTTCTCAGTACCTGAGGGGGTCCTACAGAAAGGCAGGGGAAGGAATTTTTAACATAATATCGGATGGGAGGACTAGAAACAATGGATATAAATTAGAGGGGGATAGATTTAGACTAGACATAAGAAAGAAATTCTTTACAGTGAGGGTGGTGAAATACTGGAACAGGTTGCCCAGGGAGGTTGTGGATGCCCCATCTCTGGAGGTGTTCAAGACTAGGCTGGACAGGGCACTGGGCAGCCTGGTCTAGTGGGAGGTGTCCCTGCCTATGGCAGGGGGGTTGGAACTCGATGATCTTTAAGGTCCCTTCCAACCCAAACTATTCTATGATTCTATGATGTGTTACTCTGTCTTGCATCTTAAGGCCACTTGATGTGTTCTGTAATGAAAGAAAGAAAACAGAATGAAAACTGACCTTAAAACGTCTTCATTAAGCTAAGTGTGTTCCCCCTCATGAACCCCAGTTATGATCAGAGCAAATCATCCAGCAGCATGAGAATTGCTGCTTCTCTTTATCCTCAGTTTTAAATTCTTAATATCTTCTGTCAACAGCCAGGTTTGGATGGACTCATAGGCATGATCCTCCTTGCACTGAAACTGAGAATTTGCCACTCTAGCAGGTACTACTGATAGGCAGGAGAGGTTGAAAGGCAACAAACCTCTCCTCCATCCCTGCTGGCACTGGCAAACCTGCATTCAGCCATTGCATAGTCATGTCCTCCTCTCTAGACTACTGGATCTACAGGCACAGTCTTTCTGGGGCTTACAGCTTCAGCTTTTCTCAAGCAGTAGATCTGAATTTCATTGAAAATCTTAGGCTGGCATGACTTTTTCTGTTTTCATTTTTATTTTTGAGGGCAAGTGCATTCTGCTTGTGTGTTACAGGGAGCTGCAAGGTGTCAGGGGTATCTATTAAGGACACACTAGGAAATCTCAAAAGGACTGTAAGAATTTTAAGAAGAAAAATGTAGTGAGTGAGGAGACATGGTTTCCAGAAAAAGTTAATGCCTGGAAATCTAATGCCTTTGTGTTCCATGCTTGTGCAAACTGCAAGTGGTGCTTTACCCTCTTTTTGGTGGAATTGAGAAGAATGTATTTTCCCTTCCATGAAGAAGATTAAACAGAGGAAGTTTCAGTCTCTCTTGAAAACCTCAGGCAAATCTCTTCTACTTTCCCTTAAGTTTCTACCTTGACTTTACATCATAGCCAGGTGCCTGCTTGCTTTTCCAAGATGCAAGTGCATTTTTAAAGTCACTTCTCTCTAAGTTATGAGAAGTTTTGGTTCACCTTCAGGGATCAGATTGAACAGGAAGGAGAAAGTACTGTAATATTCAAGCATTCTCATGAGTTGAAGCCCTGGAGCTGTGTTGCTACAGTAAATAAGTCTATGTGACTTTACCCACTTATACAAAGCACATATCACATGGTTAGAAAGTCAATGGACATGGAAGTGTCTGTGGAGTATCAATTAGATAAAGAGAAGGTCAAATCAAAAAAGAGTTCCTCTCTTTTATAATGGACACTCATTTCATAAAATACTAAGTCAATAAATCAGATGGAACTCTTTGGTCTTCCTGTAATTATATATTAAAGATTATCCCATCTTTTAATTATCCAAGAAGAGATCCAGTAATATAATAATCAGAACCTACTTATCTTCTTTGGGAGCTGAATCCCTGTCTCATAAATGAATTCTTTTCCCAGAAATTCTATTTTTTCACTCTTGCTGATACATGGATTCAGATCAGTCCTGTGGGAGAGAGGATTGTTATATTTTTGAGAAGCGAAGGAGAGGAAAAGTGACACCATTAGCAAAGTATCATTTCTTCCAGTTCGAATACCTTATACCTGATATATTTTGCTCATACCCAAATTTTCTATCTGGTATAATTATCCAAGATTGGATCCTATAACTGCCATGAAGGCTACTGATTCTTAGAGATTTGCAAATTCACTCCTAAAATATCTTTTTATAATAAACAGGAAAGGATAAGTAGCCTCATTAAACATCCAGCCCCAGGAAGGTAAAAGGATGGTATTGTGATGAGATCTTCAAATTGTCACATTATGGCAAAATAAACTGTTAATACAAAGAATATAGGAGCTTTCTCCAGCTATTAACAGAAGCTTAACTTTCCATTAGGAGCCTAAGTTCAGCAGAATCTCTGTGACCTAGAATCCACCATGTATTTTATTTACTAATAAATATGGCCAGGGATTGTTGCATTTTATTCTTTCAGAATGCCTGTTTGTAAACATAGAAACATAATCAAATATTATAGCCACTTGCAGTACCAGTCACAGCAAATTAGTAATATATTTTCTCATCAGTTGCCTACTCCTTAAAACGTTCCAAATTAACATTTTAAATTCATCACATCACTCTTTTTTTTTTTTTCAAGTAATATCCTAATGAATAAATTCCTGCCAGGTGGTATCTGATATGCAGCTGGCAAAAAAAATACTGAAGCAGCTGCACTTTAACAAGTAGCCTTCTTTTCACCTGCTAACAAGCATCTGTCAGCTGGCTGTAGGGATAAGCAGGACGTGGATTTTGCTTGTAAAGAAATTGTACCTGTGAGAATCAGGTGGTGCAGCTCTTCCCTCTACAGGATAAAAAGAAAGGGGAAGGACCCCTTTAGGAAAGTCTTTGAGGAAATATTTCAACTTTGATGTAAACTAATGTCCTTCTAACCTGGATCTTCTGCAGGTCCTCTAAGAAATGAACACCTTTGATGTCAAAGCCTTTAAAGGATGGAATGCACTGGAGAACTTAGGAAAAGGGAGAAGGGAAAGCATAGATACCATGGGTTTTAAGGGGAGGTAAGGCAGAAGTAAGAGATGCAAAAAGGGGAGTGCATTTATTCCTTGAAAAAGTAAATACCTTATGTAGAAAAAAAATATACTTAAAACTTCAAAGAGACTACCTCAAAGATTACTCCACCCTGCACATTTTAAGAACCTTTTGCTGTCTTTTAAATGGATTGGAAATCTTCGAGAAATTATTCAAGATTCCACATCTTGATATCCCCCCCTTGATATCTAAGTTGTGATCCAAACTTAGATCATCTGCTGCCAATGCCAGTATAGTCTCTCATCCTATTCCTGTCCTGGCAGGTTCTGTGCTCATTTTGAAGCTGGCTGAGAGATTAGTTGTGGTGATCTCCTGGGTTCTGATGCTGCCTTGCATCCCCAGGCCTCTGTATACTTTGAAGGGATAGAATGAGGACCCAGGAAACCACAAGCAAGTCAACCTCACCTCCATCACTTGAAAGGTGATGGAGGCTCTTCCTGCATGTCATCTCTAACCATGTGGAGGAAAAGATTAGCAGGAGTGGTCACATGGATTCACCAAAGAGAGATCATGCTTGATAAATCTGATAGCCTTCTGCAATGGCATGACCAGCTGAGTGGATGAGTGGAGAGCAGGGGATGTCTACTTTGACTTTATCAAGGCTTTTGATACTCTCTCCCTTAATATCCTCAAAGGTAAGCTTAGAAAGTGAGGATTAGATAAGTGGACAGGGAAGTGACTGGCTGCATGGTAGAGCTCAGAGGGTTATGGTTAGAGATGTAGAGTCCAATTGGAGGCTGTAACCAGTGGTGTTCTCCAGGGATCAGTACTGGATCCAGTCTTGTTTAACATATTCATCAGTTACCTGGATGAAGAGACAGAGATCTATACTTTCAGTAAGTTTACTGATGACACAAAGCCAGGAGGACTGTCTGATACATCAGAGGAGTGTGCTGCCATACAGGGAGACCTGTAGAGGCTAGAGGAACCTAGCAGAAGAGGGATTCCTGGCTTTGAAGTTGATCAGTAGCCAGAGATCAGTGGCCAAGAAGATGAATATTTACCTGGGGTGCATTAGAAAGAACATGGGTAGTAGGTTGGGGGAGGTCATCCCCCCGCTCTGCTCTGGTGAGACCACAGGAAGAAAGTTCCAAATCCCTCCCAAGCAAAATCTGTAGATCAGCTGCAAGTGTGTGCATCTCAGGAGTTTGTGAGATAAAAAGCAGTGACAGCTGATACTGTTTGCCTGCAACAGCATCTACCCCAAGTAAATCCCCCTTCTTCATCCTTCACTCCAAAGTGCCAATGTTCAGTCAGTCACCATTAGCATCAACCTGCTTGGTGAGGTCCTCCTCAAGCACTGCAAAGAGCAGGACTTGCTCTGCTTGTAGAGCACTCAGGTCATACCTCACTGGTGCCCCAGGGACAAACATCACATTTTTTCAGAGACACCAGTATTCTCAAGTCTTCACACCTCTTGCAGTGTGCTCTTGGGCAGAGGAGATAGCAGAGAGGTGTTAGAAGAAAACCTGCTGGACTGAGAGGCAGGTCTTCAGCTCACTCAGTTTGAATATGTATAAAACAAGAACAAATGACAACTGAAAAAATAATTGGACTACAGATATAAGTAATAGTCAAGTGTTTTAAAGAATGACTGGGAAATTATGGCTGTGTTTTCCATATGGCTTTGGTTTGCATCTCTTTCAGCCCATTTCATTTTTGTGCCATCCCTGTGGATACCCCAAAAACAAACTCACGCTTAAAATCCAGAGCAAAAGGCTTCCAGCAACCAGTGGTGCTCTGGTGAGAAGCTTTCTCCCTAAGCACAGGACCCTTCCATTCAACTTAAGAAGATACAAACCCATGACAAATATCAAAGCAAACCCTGTGAGCTGCTGCTGGTGGTGTCATGACTAATTGCAAGGATTGTTGCAGTAGCTCAGAGATGGTTGGGAAAAACAGTTGCATTCAGTTAATGCTTTATTTAAGGAGCTTTTCTTTTGGCAGATAGTATTCAGGTCCACAAAGAAAAAATGCTGTCAGTGTTATTGACAGATTTGAGGTCAAAAACCCAGTGTAAGCTTTCTTGTCTTTCTGCATAACAAAATACTCTGTGGCTTTTTTTCCTTTATGGCAAGCTGCTGGTCAACAAAGCAGATGATAATAAAAATATTTACACTAATAGATAGGAAAAATAGCTAAATGTCCATGTATTCTCACTAACCATGCAACTTTCTTTCTCATGATAAATTATATTCAGGCAAAAGTAAATATCAGGTCTTGAAGGTTACTTTAAATAAATAGGTAATTTAAATGCAACAGTAACTTCTTCACTGCTTGGTGTTTATTTTTAAAAAGACCTCTTATCAAAACTATGAACTCTCTCCTCTTCCACAGCATCTGAAGACACATATCAAGGTCACCAACTTTTAACATTGTGATTCAAAGTCTGTCCAGCTTTTTCTAAATCTAACCCAAAACAAAGGTTCCCAAAAAATTATTCCACTTTAGGTGGGAAAATCAACTGAGTTTGAGAAAGAGCAAAGCATAAATTTTTACCTGCAGAATAAAAACTTTTCTAGCCTGCACCCATGAATGAATATTCAAAATTCAGGTGAGGAATGTTGGAGAATTAGAAGAGGTTTTGGTAGATTAATGATCCTTGCAGAACCTCCATCAACCTGAAATACAGAAACAATTTCAAGCTGTTTTTTGCTGAAAGTGGGAAAGGCAGCACTCAACAAGTCATAATTTCTCTTGGACTTAGATGAGATACAACTGCTATGGTTTTAATCTTACTTTAATGCTCAGGGCAGGAGAAGATTTAATTGGCTTGCATTCAACTATATTATATATAGATCAATAGAGAAACACACAGAGCATCATGTATGTAACTCCATACACAGGAAGGCAGTTTTGCCATTGGTTCACCAGGCTGAAATTTTTACTTACCATGTTTTGAAATTCCTTGTTAAAACTAATTGTGGAAATGAAGAAGAAAATGTATTGGCCAGTATGGATTTTGCTGTGTTATGGAGATAATTGCTGGTTTGAGATAATTGTGTGTTCTCCAACCAGAGGACATTGTGCTTTATCTAAACTCTTTCAGGTGTTGGTTTGTTGGTTTTTTTTCATTAGAAACAGATCTGTGTTCACTAGTACAGTAAATTATCTATTAGGATTTTTGTTTGTAAGCAAGAAGCTCAGCAAGCTACAGACATACTTTACCTGAAGTAAATTATTAGTGAAACAGAAGCATGATGCTGAAACCCAGACATGAACTCCATGGTGGGTTTTTTTGCCCTCCCTGGACTATTTATCTCAGAGCATGTGAGTTGTCAGAGCAGTACAAGAAGGAAGAGAGGACAAGACATCCTTCATTCAGCTGTAGCCAGGAGTGGTGCAGGGGAAGTGCAGTCTCTTGCTTTGGTAGTTTGCAGTATCCCTTGGATCAGGTAGGAACATAAGTTCAAAGTCTCATGAGTTAAAGGTGACATTACCAGCCTCAGACTTGCACTGCCAGTTTTTTCCTGCCTGTTTTTCAATGTTATGGACGAGGCCAGATGATGGATCATGCCCTCAGGTGATACAGGAGTCCTAAGAGATCAGCTCAGAGACCTCACCTTTTTCATGGTCAGGGTTTCAGAGGTACCATTAAATTTTCATCAGACCACTCTGAGGAGGTGCCATTTGTACCTCAGTAAATGTGAATTAACATATCCATGTCAGGTTGGTTTCTTTGGGGCCATATGCCAAGGGCAATGGGGATGTCTGTCCACATTATTCTGGAGCTTGTTTTCAGTCACAGGTTCACTCTGGATTTTGTTTTATCAAGTGTTCCAAGATCCAGAGGCTTCCCTAGGCTGATTTGGTTAAAGAGGGCTTGTAAGATGGCTCAGGGCTTGTAGCACTTGCCTGCTAACTACATTTCAAGTGCAGGAGACTGCCATTCCCCACACAGCCCATGGATGTTAACAGTTGCTTTATCTGAGGCTGTGCCCTCTCTCTCCACTTTGTCTTTTCTCTTTTTAAACACTTACTCTGTAAAAACTGAGTTTAAACTCTGCCATTTAAACATTACTTCTATTGCCAACAGAAGCTTCATTATTATTTATGAACTTATAAATCTATAACTTCCCCTCGAATAATAATTCAACACCCTAGATAGGTTTTCTAATGCTGTTTTTCTATAATTTATTGCAGCCTTGATATTATTTTACCATTAAAATATAATATTACTCTCTACTTCGATTATAATGATTTATATTTCTGTTTGTAAAGCTGCCTGAGTACAACTTAGACAGGAGGAAAGCAAAAACCTGTTCTAGAACTTGTTATAATGAGGAGTTTTTCCCAAGGAAATTCAGTGGATTTTCTTTTAAGGAGATTTTCTTGTTTATGTTTTATAAACGTGCTGTCAATGTCATCAGTTTTTATTCTTCAGTGTTCCAGGAGATATAGGAATCAGTACATGTCATTTCAACTCTTTTGAAGGAATTCACAACACCTTTAAGCTCTTGTCAGCTATGGATTGTTTCTTTGCCCATTTGAGAGAGAATCAGATACCCAGCTCCATGTCAAGGGAATTTTCTCACTGTAGGTAGCATACTTCACCCTCAAGCCTGGCTCAGGATTTGGGGAAGGCTGGTGAGGATGTGTCCCTGGGGCCCTACTTTGTCTCAGTGTGGTGGTATTCCTGGGGAGCACTGCTGTAGCTAATGGTGTTATCATTAGAAAACCTGCTCACAGGGGTTGATGAGTTCATGGCACCTATGTTTTGTAGCTTCATGCAAGTCAATAGCTGTGCAGTGGTCCATGCCTAGGCACTTGTTTTACCCAGTCTTTGATTTCTACAAAACCTCAAGACTGCATGCTCTTTCCCCATTCTGCAGTTAAGGTTTCACAGCAGCTACTGGAAAGCCAGTATTTCAGCATGAGCATTTTTTTACAGCCTGTAGGGCAATGCCTGTCTGGTCTGTCAGAAAATGTGTGCTTGGGGTCAGAAAAGTGCATCCACCATTCCTAGCTCTTTTCAACCTAGTTGTCCTAAAACATTTTTTTCTCATTTGCTGTTTCAGTCGATCTGCTTCTCTTTCTGTCAATGTTGTAATGATTATACAAGAAGTATCAAGGCCCAGATGGGGCAGAAAGCTGTGAAAGGAAGATGCCTGTGAAATCACCAGCACTGTCTCTTCCAGCACAGCTTGAGCCAGTGCCAGGTCCAGAGGAGTTGCTGCTCCCCATTGGGAGCACATGATCCCATATTTCCTCAGGAAAGAAGCAGAGAGAATGATGGCCTGCATGAAAAGCATTACTCTGACATTAAGTCAGACCACTGAATCTTATCAACATTTTTTTCTGTCTTTCTCTCAGTATGAGGGGAAATGGCCACAGAGATCAAATAAACAGAATGAACTTGCAGGACATATTGTGCAGGGCTCTTAGGGTTTTCTATCAGTGTTCTGTATGAAAACATTGTGTAACATTGGTTAAATATCCATTTAATTAATAACCTGTCCAGCTTCTTAATTGTATAAATAAAAGGATTTGTCTTTGCTACACATGGAAGATAAACTAAATGTCCCATACCTTCCTCCCTGTGGTCCAAATCCTCCAGAATTTGTAATCCAAGTTTCTTTTCTCAATTACATAGTGTTTCTTGAAGATAAGCCAAATCAATGTTTGTAATCTAGGATACCTGGAAGCTTTCCTACTGGACCTGCTGCTCCATAGATTTTGCCAGAGAGCATCAAAATATCCTGCTAGTGACCCAGCTGACCTCTAACATGATAGATACCTCCTGCTATTTGCCCTATTTAGAAAAGGAAGGAAAAGCATGGCACTCTTCCTTCAGCTGTGGCAAAATTGCACTGATCAGAACTTGAGGACAATAAGTGTAGCACAGAGGTCCAAGACACACACTTGTCATTATCATCTCAACCACTGTTGACATTAAGGTGCTTCTTCACACTGAGAGACAGAGGATATGAATGCAAATGAGGATTTATTGTCTGCGATGTCTTCTAAAAATAAGAACTGTAGAATAGCAATAAATTACAAGCAGCAGTCTTTTCTGAAATTTCCCATCTCATCAAAAGTGCTAACTTCCTTTGCATATGCCCTTTTAAGTAACCAGGGGGAAAAAAAAAACCTCCTTGAAATAGTTTATCATAAGAAAAGTAATGGGATTCATAGTATGAAAAGCGAATGAGATAAGCTGTGTGAAAAAGAGGAGGAATTTCGTTGTACATTCTTTTGAATTTCTATAAACACAGAGATTCCTTCCCCTATGCAGTTGTAAAAGGTAACATATGGGACAGGCATTATTAACTAGTCTATAGGTAACAACTGTACAGAGTCTTAGGTTTGTCTGTTTGACAGTTCATGCTTTGCAGTGATTCTCCTGACACCACCAAGTAAGCTTAAAAAACTAGGCTGTCATACTGTGTAGGGAGAAGTTTTATTCATTTAAGAGCTGTACAGAAGAGCATTTGTAACTAGTCTTGCCTTATTCAACATGTTTGGCAATATTTGGTGTGTGTTCACAGCAATAAAAAATCCTTTTTATATCAGCACATCGTATGTTATGAACACCATGTACAAAATATTTCCAGAATTTATCCCAAAATATGATTTGTGTTGTCCTAGAATAAATTCTGTTGTGGAAATATCCAATTAGACACATTTTGTTTGAAAGCTGTCATTTATCTTTTTAAATAATTTTATCTTTTTAATTTATTTTTTCTTCTTTTTTTCCTTTTTTTTTTCCTTTTCTACCTATTTGGGAGATAAAAGGAGAAAAGTTCATTTTAGAACAGTAGTATAACAACATTTGATCTTAGAAATAGCCTGACCATATTCCAACAACACATTTTTGCAGGGAGATTTTATGGTTTTAAATGCAATTCTCCAGATGAAGCTAAGAGTTTTAGTGAGATTGTTAATTTCAAATGGTTGCTTAAAGTGTCATTTAGGAACAAGTAGGAATCTAAAGTGTGTTAAAGTTTTGGGTTTCCCACACAGTTTAGTTGATTTTAGACCAAAATAGATGCTCCTGTGAGCAAGTAACAAATTCTTTCTGTCTATTGATCTTGCAGTAACAAGTAGTATTTCCCAGATCATTAGACTGTGAGACTAAGAGACTATATATTACTAAAAAAACCTTTATATTTATTTAAAATATGGCTTTTCTCCAAGATCACTGTTAGAAGTGGACCATGATGAGTGATACTAAGAAAGGCCCCCTCATTTCCCTGAATGAATGATATTCTTAATGGCCTGTATCCCATTTTACCTTTTCTTATTAGGTTATGAGCATGAATTTCATTAATTTCTAACTCCCCTGCTGGAGAAAGACCTCGAGTCATTTGTTTAACTCCATGAATTCTTCCATGGAAAAAAATGGGATCCAGCAATGACTCCCATGCCCACCCAGTGTGAGAAATTACACTGTCAGCCAGCCCTCTCCATTTCCTTCATGCAAAATGTTTCCTTCAAAACCAGAAACAAGAAAAGAAGTAGTGTCCAAGAAGATTTTTTCCTCCTGGCTCTCAGCAGTACCAGGAATCACAGTGATGATGTGTCTTGTACAAAGTAGTGATCAGATGGTTTGTACCGCAACTCAAACCTGCCTTGATTTTGGGCTGTACTGTCTCTTGAGGAACATTATTGTGCTTTAGGGGCATTATCATCCTTTGTGGTTTAGGGGCATTAACATCCTTCTGCTTCAAGTATTTTTCTGACTGCTTATGGTCCATATAATCTATATCTAACCCATCCTTGAAATCCTGTGGCTCGTGGTCCTTCCCCAAAGGCCAAACTATGCAGATGTTTATGCCTCAGTGCAAACTTTGCTTCACCATAGCTGGATCTTTATGAGCAGAATATAGAGTCATAGAATGGCTTAGGTTGGAAGGGACCTTTCAGATCATCAAGTCCAACCTCAACCTAGCTCTGAGAAGCACCATCACTAAAATATATTTCTAAGATCTATGTTTGTCTGTCTCTTAAATCCTTCCTGGGATGATGACACCACCACTTCCTTGGGCAGCCAGTTCCAATGCTTGATAACCCTTTCAGATGAAAAAATTTTCCTTATATTCAGTCTAAACCACCCCTGAGCAACCTGAGGGTGTCTAGTCTTGTCCCACATGAAACCTCAAAGCTGTTCAAAGGCTTCTGCCAGCTTCTTTACGTGGCTGGGATTTTTATAGTGATATCAAAACAACAATTCATAAAAAAACCAAAAAAGTTATCATAGCAACATTAGTAGTTTAAATACCCAGTCTTACTGAAATCCTTATTTCTAGCTCCTTTTTGGGGAGTCATCCCATCACCACCCATTTCTGATTTACTATTTGAGCTCAGTAAGATTTAGTCTGCATGTTAATAACACTGGAGGTGTTAGAAAAGGCATTTCCTTAAAAATTAACACAAGCTACAGCTTTGACACTTACACATGTTCCAGTACAAAGCCTGGTTTTCTTGTGTGTGATTGCTTGCTGGAATTTACAATGTACAGTTCATGCGTGAATGAAGCTGTGGAAGGTGGAAGGCTGTGCTAGCCAACCTCAGGAGAGTTCATCCACTTTTACTGCATAATAATCCTTTTTAAGCCATGTTCATACAAAGGTATAAAATGTTATGGCCTTTATTTTCAAATCTAACAGGAGAACTGCAATTGGAGGTTGCTTTTTCATCACTTATAAAGTTAATGTAAAGGTTTGTTAAAAGAGCTGTTTTTTCCCTTCAGAATTCTGTGTTGTTGTGGGGGGGTATTTTTTAGAAAAGGTACATCCTAAGCTTCATTTTACTGGCAGTTAGATACAGTTTCAGAAGGTAGAAGTGGAAACTTGAAAATAATTTCATGTCTCAGTTTATGGGAAAAAAGATGCTTTTGAGATGTATAACTTTTAACATCTCTAATAGTGGACAGAAGAGCAGTTTGTTCATTTGAACACAAAGCATTAAGTCTTGCAGATGTATTTATCCAAATATGTTATCCAATATTACCTTATATTCCAATTTTTCCTCCCAAATTTCATGGATACAAATCTGTGGGATTAATATAAAGTGTTATGTAGCAAGAAATGTGGAGCTGGATGTAGAATGTCTCCTTAAGTAATCTCCGTGAAGGAGTATATAGTCAGTAATAAATCAACATGCTCCAGGGTTTCTTGAAGCTGTTGTATTTCCATCCCAGAATACAGAACCTTTTCATTTAAATGAAATAGCTGATTTAAAGAAATAATTTAAAACTTGAAGTGACAGTTAAGTCATCCCATCCCCAGGGGAAATTCAAACGTACCTGTATTCATCAAGAGTTCCAGCACGGATATTTTTTACCCACCTCAAAGCCATTGTAATTTAAGACATGCTCATGGATGTCATAAATGAAGTGTTACTTCCAAGCAGCAGATTTGTCTTGAGAGATGGTAAAAGCCTGTCCTCACTCTTGTCAATGGCAGATTTCCTGCCAGCTTCAGTATGGCCAAGGTTCCCTAGTGGGTCCTCCCATGAGAACCTGAAGTCTCAATAATTTAACTATTTCTATAAAGATCATAGCAAGCTTGCAGGGGCAGGAATGGGACAGTTCTGATGAAGTTCATAGAAGTCATAGGAGCAGAATAAGCTGCAGTGCTTATTCCACAGAAGGAATCACAAGATTTTAAGTTTTAAGGATATTGTTAGTAAATGTGATATGACAGCACATCTTTCACTAAAGATTGCCCTCTCTGTTATTGTGATTAATAGAAGCAGGCAAGTGTTGCCTACTGTTACTTATTTTCTTTCTGCCTTTACCAAATGGCAGATGAGCTTTCAAATGCCAGCCCTACATATCTCATAGGTAACCTTTGAAGTAGGAATAAAACCCTTAAACTACAGGAAAGCATAAAGCATCTTCTAAAATAGGGCTCATGCTCATTCCCAAAGCCAGTGATCACCACTAAGAAAACTGCTGTTGGCTTATTGTGCCCCAGTGCTGCAAACCTTCAGAAAATTTATGAGCATTTCATAGATGTGACTTCAGGGGAACAGCTTATATTTGCATAACAGTATTCATTCTGTTAAGAACAGAAGCTGAGAGGTTTTTTTAAGGTTTATTTCTACCATAAATTGATGTTACATTGAAAGAGATCCTGATTGTTGCACTCAACCTTCCTGCCTGGCTGTGGTTAATAAATCCTTTCAGCCAGTTCATTTAATGTTAACTTGTGGTTAACAATGAGAAAGGGGACTTGGCAGCAGAGTGAGAACTTGATGATCACAACCTTTCTGGATGGCCTCCCCAGTACAGGCAGGTAGAGCCAACCTCCCCAAACCTTCTCCTTGGTATGTTTGGCTGCCTCTTGCAACACTCAAATGTCACTTCAGGGTACAGCAGGCAGTGACATTCAGGGTATAATCCTTTCATAAGTCAAACTGGAGTTACAGTTGAATCTTTCTTATTAGATACCCTTCATTCATTGCCCAGATCTCCCTCCTCTTGCTTGGTCTAAAAGAAGGAAGGTGGTAGAGAAATGATAAACTGTACAAATGTTGGACTTTTTTTCATGAAAATAAAAATCCAACAGTGNAGTACAGGCAGGTAGAGCCAACCTTCCCAAACCTTCTCCTTGGTATGTGTGGCTGCCTCTTACAACAAACACTCAAATGCCACTTGAGGGTATAACAGGCAGTGATATTCAGGATATAATCCCTTCATAGGTCAAACTGGAGTTACAGTTTAGTCTTTCTTATTGCATACTCTTCATTCATCTTCCAGATCTCCCTTCTCTTGCTTCGTCTAAAAGAAAGAAGGTGGTAGAGAAATGAGAAACTGTACAAATGTTCAACTTTTTTTAAAGATAAAAATCCAACAGTGAGTTCTCCCATCATGCACCAGTTTCAGCCTATGGTACTTTTGTCTTTCTGTATTCATTGCAAACTGACAGCAGCTGTAGAAGCAAATGGCATGATGGTTTCCATAGGTGCTACAGTCCTTTTTCACAGCCAGCAGAGATTAGAAAAAAACTGTAACACACAAAGTCCCACCAGAATTAATCCCTGCAGGAAGAAAGGGTTTTCAGAAATCTCTGTCACATCAATTTTGCACTAAGGCAAACAGAAGCAGACAAGTAAGGAATTTTCAAATAAATTTTTATTTGTTTGACCCTGACAGAGTCAGGGTACCACACTGGGGAAAAAAATGTGTCCAGACTTGCAATGTCCTATGAAGTTTAAATCAAATGATGCTAAAATTGGGCTGCATCTCAGGTGCCTGGCCTGTGTTGTCTAGCTTTGGCTTTGATTGCAAGGAGTATCAATCAAATTCTCTCTAAACTGACCCTGATTTTCTCTTCCACTGAATATAAAACATACAGAAAGTCTCCTGGTAAGAGCTCTTCTCATCAGATTTTCTCAGTAGTTTCAAAGGATTAAATGCCATTGAGTAGAAAAACCTTTTCATTCTTTTCTAATTGCTGGCATTAAATTCAAGTTATGCTGGTGTGTTGCTCATCATTTGGATTACTTTAAAAATGTACTTAATTAGCTATAAAATTTCAAAACAGTTTTTACCTAAGTTCCATAGCCATTAAGCATGGATGTTTCCACTGTGCTTCATAAACTTCCTTATATTTCTAGAAAAATATTAATATATATTGCCCAGCCATTAATAGAACCTGAAATTCACACCTTTGATCAAACCTGTGCTCTTGACTGAGGAGAGAAATGGCTTAAATTAGTCACACAATAGGAATTTAATGCAGTAAAGCATTTATAATAAGGAAATTAAAAAATCAGACTGTTAAAGACATGAAATCACACACTCTGATTCATTGGTAAGGTAAAATAAACATAACAAATGATAAATCACAGGACTGGCTTTTGAGATGATGATCAGCGTGAGGTATTGTGGGAAAGAGCATTCTCAGGCTGTATTGATCAACCCATATGAACACTGAGGTTCCTGAAGGATCTTTACTTTCCCCTGACAAACCTGTATATTTATGGTCAGCTTCCTGACATAAAAGACTGAGTGTACATGGGCAGATTAAGCTCCCCACATCCACATCTGCAAGTGCCTTTTCTGACCCCTACATCACTCCTGTTCTGCCAAAGAAAACTCATCCAGCTGTGGAAACAGATGGAAATGTGCTCATGGACAGCGAGAACAAGCAAACTGTCTCTTACTCAAGTGATTTGGTTTCTTCTTACAAATCCAAAATGTCTGATGAGAGATTATACACTGAAGTTTGCACTTATATAAAAATACCAAAAAAAAAGAAACAAATCCACCCCTGATGATCCTGGGAACAGCTGGTGGTTTCTAGCAGTTAGTCCCAAGTGGGCAGCAGTCGTAATTTGTGACTAGTCTTGTCTTCAGACATCTCAGGGCAACCAAAAAGCGACAGGATGACAGATAGTCCTTTCAATAGATACTGACAAACAAATTAGTGCAAAGATGCTTTTCATAGCCTACCAGATGTGTTGAGTTCTATCATATGGAACAAGGAATGAAAAACTGTCTACATCCCATCTGTGCTTTTTCAGTAATCACTGATGCACACGCTGTGGAGTGTAAGGTACAGTAAACATTTGGACTGGGTTTTGTGTGTGAAAGAGATGGAAAACCCCAGGTCTTGACCTCATCATCGGTGTCTAAAGCTTTTATATTAGCAAGAATACCTTAAATGCCTGGGAGAGGGATGTTCAGGAGTTTGGGTATTGTCCTGGTGATTAATTGAAAAATTATGCAAATACCCAGAGAAAGGTTTATGCAAATGAGAATACACTGCAAAAATGCACTTTGCTTCCTGATCCCATGCAGGGCTTCCAGCCTGTCATGAAAAGGCAATAGGCTAAAGAATTGCTGTTTGGATTTACATCATTTCCTCTCTTGGGGCTTATCTGTCCTCAGACTGTTAACCCAGATTTAATTCGAAGAGGCTGCAATTGCAGCTGCAAGAACATCATCTAAATGGAAACAATGAAAAGCGAGTGCTCTTGGCTGGTGATTGAAAGGCCCAGGGCACTGCAGCACATGCATCTCTAGCTCACTGTAAATGAAACCAATGTCTCTCAGGAAAAAAGCCTTTTGTGAGGTTGTCCTTCCATTCAAAACAAAAAGCTACTTAGCAGAAGCAGGAGCAGGAGGTGAGGGGATAGGTACAATAATGTAAGCCAGATACCTATAATGAGGGGGTGTGAATGAAAGGAGCACTAGATTTGATCCAGACCCTCTGTGTAGGGGTGAGCTCTACCAGCTTTTAGCTGCTTTATCTTAGAATTAAATATTGTGTGTTTTCCCTGTAGTTTCTTGCCAGAAAATAATTTCCCAACAGTTTATAACTAAGGGATCCCCTTTTGGCTTCCAGTATCATCATCTGTGTCACAGTCAGCCCTGGACCCTTCCTGCATCAGCACTTGAACTCATGTGGAGACATGAGAGGACATGACCAACCCAGCCCACATCCCATCCCAGAGGAGCCCTTGGTTGCAGGATGTGCTCTCAGCTCCAAAGATTGCATTGCAGCCACCCCTTGTCTTGCTTCTCCTCTGCTCTAGTTTACAAGCCCCTTATTACAGCATGAGAAATAATCTGTTTCTCTGAAAAATCCATTTTGCTTTCTCTTTCTCTCTTGAGCTGGTTAGACAGTTATTAATCCACCTTCTTTTCATAAAACAGCCACAACAATAATAAAGTCCAAATATGATTTCCCCATAACATAACATAATCTCTTCCTTTCCTTTATTCCTTGCAGATGGCACACCTCTTAGCATAAACAGCATGATAGCATACTGATTCCAGATGCATAAAATATGTACAAATCTTCACATTTTCTCCCTCTCCCCCTGAACAAGTGTGTGTGTGTGTGTATATTATCCTTGCCATTTAATTTTACCAGCTTTTCATTTTGATTCCTCTTTTAGGAGGACACAGACTTGTCATAATCCATCTGGGATTTTCTTCTTTGGCTCGCAGAAATGTTGCTCGAAGCCTAAATCAGAGTTTTATAAAGTTCTTATAACAAAATCCCTTCAGTTGCAAATGTATTGTCTCAATAATTAGATAAATATACCAGGCCACATGTTACCAGGCTAGCAGAGGAACTAATTACATTATTTCCAGTGACTGCATGTGGTGCACCAATTCAGCATCAAATCAGAGACTGCAGCATCTCCCTGTCTTCTTCTAAGGTTGTAAATAACTCTAGTTTTAAAAAGTGATTGCAGGAAAGGTTCTAGTAGAATTAAAAGGCATTAAAACAAAGAAATCTAGGAATATGCTGTGCGGACTAAAGGATAAATTCAGTTTATTCTGCACTGGGTAGGTAAGGGGGTTTAAATTCTCATTCGATCATTCACAGAAAGCTCCTGACTTGATTGTGAAATGTTTTCTCTTGTGCTTAAATTTCATGCCTCAGATTATTAAAAATTGACTTTGCAGTATTTATTTTACTTATCTACCCCAGCCAGGCTATGCTTAACTGCACATTTTGCGAATTATTAAATTTTTAAAAGCAATTTCTGCTGGATTTTATACTCCAGTTCTGTCTGCAGGGATGTGCTGCTCTAGTCCTATCCCTGAAGCTGAAGCACTTTGATTCACCTTTAATCTGAACAGTTCTAAAAGCTCGTGTTCCACAATGTAAGACATTACCACAGTCTCCTGTGTAATGCTTAACTAACTGCTTGTTAGTTTTAACATTTAATATATGATGAAAAATAACTAGTTCCAATAGGTTATCTGAGCTATAACAATGCTCAACATAATTCATTCAGTCAGATAACAAGAACTATTTTCAAGCATAATGAGAAGCTAATAAAGGTCACCCTGCCTACAAACACATATACATCACTATTAATTGAACAGTACCAATGCCAAAAGCAGGCATTTCAAGTACAAATCTCTTTGACTCAAACCACTTGATGTTAGAGCAAGAAGGCCACTGCATAAATATTCAGTGTTTAAATTAAAGCAGGGTCCAAGTAAAAACCATATATTAAATCAGGGTTCATACTGTGACTAGAATCAAACTAGATTGAGTTGCCCAGTTAAATGTGTAAGGGCCAAAGTGTAAGATAAGATGTGTGTTTTCTATAAGTTTCAAGTTTAGATATGTTTTCCCTGTTAAAATCTGAGCAAAAAGGTTTCATGTGCAAGCTTTTGGTGCCTCCTTTTTGGCTTATGTAAATTGATTTCCAGAAAAAGCACTAGCACTTTTTTCAGGATGTTTTTAGGCCACAAACCCCTGTGTTAAGGTGGGAAATTTAAAATGCTGACATTGAAAATTGAGAATTATTTTTCCTATCAGTCTTTTGAGGACAACAGCAGCAGATTTTTTTCAATGCTGTATGCAACAAATGCAGAACAAATTGGGAATTTTCTTGGATTTTACCAATATGTTGTTCTCAATGACTTTGTGAGTGTGAGGTGCACTCTAGTATTTCCCAAGTTGCTAAAAAGATGATAAACAAGAAGACTAGTAAACACTCCATGCAGAAATCTCTGTTCTAACAAGGACATGTGAAAACAAGCTAAAATACTAAGGCCTGGAGGTGCTCCATATTGTAATTAATGCCAGATTTCAAGGTGAAGTTGTTTTAATTATGCAGAGCATTGGCAAGATTAGCATGTTTGGGGTTGACTTCATTGGATTTTGTTTGTTTGTTTTCTGGTTTATTATAAAACAGAAGTAACTATTTACAGGAGGACTTTTTATTTTAATGCCTTTTTTGTGTGTGGCATGGAGCACACAGTAAATCCCCATCATCCTGCTGAGCAGCCTGCCATAGCTGGGCAGAATGTGAGAAAGAGGGAAGATGGGAAGGAAGCCTTCCCTTTTCTATTTCTAAATTATTTGGGGAGAAGCTTTTTCAGTAATACTTTAGAGAAGACCTTCTAAAAGAAAATCATCCTTGTCACCCAGGAAATCCTATTCTTCTGATGGTCTTGGGTAATAGCAGGGAGAGTTGTGTAAATCAAAATGGGATTCTTTCTAAGTGTGTATTCTGTGCTGCTCCTTATAAAGCCACCATTCATCCAACTCTCTCTCTACCCCTCTCTCTGTAAGGCCATGTTTTCTCTTCTACAAGCCAACTCATAATGGCTTTTAAAAGCCTGTGAGTCTGCCAAGCCTTCCTCTTTAGAACAAAGACTTTCTCTTGGACATAAGAACCCTGTTTCAAACAGGAGTACCTTAGCTGGATGCCTCAACCTCAGAGGTGCAGATGAACAGGTGTTTTGAAGCTGTGATTTAGGAAATTAATGCTTGTTTTCAGAAAAACACAAAAGTTCCCATAAATATATACATTCATGCATGCAAAAATGATGTGTATGTGCACTCTCTCTTAGACATTGTCCTAAACAGAGCTTCCAGGATGTCCAGAAGAGTTGATAATCCTTGTTGTCTTGTGCTAAAATCCCTTTGGATGACTTTGGCTCATATTTGCAGATGGCTGCCAGCTTATGGAAGAGATTTTCCCAACTGTAGAGGTTCACACACATAGCCATTAAAAGTGAAGTTATGCAGCATGGCTTTGAAAATTCCACAGCATCCTTTTGCCTGCTTTTTCTGAGTCACACCCTGAAACCAGCTTACAGTATCTTTTCCTTGACAATAGTGAACATTGAAAGGACAAATCTACACAAAGGGCTATAGATAGTAGCACTGGAATTAGAAAGTTACAGAAAAACCTCTGTCAGCAGAGTCCTCAAAATAATGGTGCTGAGTGACCTTCCTCTGCATTTAAAAATACATGCTGCCTATTTTGGGTCAGACATCTTTATTTTCTTTTAATTATGCCACATGTAATAATGTTTCCATAAGGAGTCATAACAAGGTATTTTGGATTATGGGCTCTCTGAGTCAGAGGTTGTCATTTATGAGAGTCTGGATATGACCCCAGTTTGGACATAAAAAATGCAAAATATTCTCATCCCTAACATATGTTACCAGCTAGGTTGATAGAAATAACATTGCCCCAGGAGATACCTGGGAGTTGACTGAGATAATAAATGGAGCTGTGGTGAATGATGCCCATTGCACTCTCAACACTGCTGCACCTTTGCCCACCAGTGTGACATTAGCAGTCAGATTTCTCCTGAAAGCCATGCTAACTAACCATAAAAACAACTTCTTAGTTTCACAGGGGATTCTGTAGATGAAGGCAGTGCCATCACTTCTGTGATAATCCAACAGTCTTCATTTAACAGCCTGGCAGTCATTATGAGTCAAGACAGTCAGAATGAGGTTCATCTCAGCTCAGCTTGGCTATTACTGGGCTAAGCATCAAGTTGACCAGACAGAAAGCTCTGGAGCAGTCAAGGGATTTTTTGCAGTTTTATTTTGTGAGGCTCACTGTTTTTATTCACTAGGAAAAGAAGTCCACTGCCATTCATTAGGAACAAAAATTGCATCTCTCTTTCCATGGTAAAGCCCATAAGGTATTGGCATAATTTATCTCATGGATTCAAACTGTGCATGTTGTTGCATGGTCCAGGCCTCCAAATCTCATCAGTAGCACCCAGATTAGAGTTAGGTCTTGCCAATTGAAGACCTAATATTCATCCTATTGTAATTACTTTATTGTAGTTTTATTGTAGTTACTTCTCTATGAAGAATACTGTAAGCTAGTATGTATTACTAGCTTACAAAGAGAATTTTGAAGTTAATTTTACATTTTAAATATGTTTTAGTTAAAAAGAAGGATAAAAATGTTCCTTTTACAACTCATTTTGTGCATGCAAATCACTTTTATTTTTGTCAGGACACTCAGCATATCTGTTAGGAGTCAACAGACAGACACCCTTGATGTGTGACTGAGAAATAGCTTTTGGTAACCTTATTGGGGTGACTGGAGACAGATTACAGCAGAGATGTGCAAAAGAGTTCAGGGGCCTTCAGGGACCAGTCATCTGCAAAAGCTGTGGAAACAGTTTGCCTTAGGTGGCTGGTTACACAGTGTGAGGAGCAAACAGTCAAAACAAATAGTTTGCATAGGCTGAAATGTGTTTACAAAGTGCATTTGAGCAAATTCTACTGACAAGTATATCTGGAAAAAATGGTCTGATACAAAACAAAAAAAAATAATAAAAAACAACTGAGCAAATTAGTTACCAATCACTCTTCACATGCTAGAACAGATCCTGAGCTCTGCACATATCAATGACACTGACCTCTGTCTACAGCCTGAGCCATCTTATAGAGCCAGGGCCATACAGAGCTTGACTTTATCCTCTTCTTGGGGAAGAAATGGCTTTGTTTTTCTCCATTTCTTTTTTGAATTGCATGTGTTCCTTTTTTTTTTTGCTTGTAAGTCATTTGTGGAAGTGGCCAAGGTTACATCACAACTCTAAAGTTTTGTCACTCAAGGCCAAGGAAACAGAAGATGGGATTGTTTGCATTTAAATCATCAGCATTAGACAATTGGATTTATCCTGAAAACCATCTATAAGGTGTGGAAGCTGAGTAGTAGAATCAGACCTTCTCCCCTAAAATTATGTTCACTGGAAATTTACTGTGTGGCTACTTCTGGAGACAAATTGCCATCTTTTCTTTCTTCATCTCTCTTTCCTGCTCTCTTTTGTTAATAAATATGAAGCATAACCATCCACTGAAGCTCAGCCAAGGCCAAAGCGTTTCAATTTTCTTAGCATGAGTGCTCCTGGACACTCTGAATTGTCCCAAACAATCAAATGTCTTTGAAAAAATAATAAATATGGTTGCAATGTCTTGGTCTTTAGCCACAGCACTACAGATGTGACCTCCATAGCTCCAAATACATTGCAGGATCCTGGATTCAGCCCCAAAACTCCATTGCAGCCTCCTCCAGTGCTGTCAATCCCAGCCCCAGAAGTGCTGGTCTCCAGCCCCACCACAGCACAGCTCTGGATGAATGCAGGGATGGTGTCACACTGGATAAAGGGGTCTCCCTTCACCATTACCCACCAGCTACACCATTTCTTAAAAGACACAATTTCTCTGCTTCTGTTTCCTCTCAGTCTGAAATGCAGGGTCTGGACATTACCCCACAGAAAAAAGTCCTAAGCAGAAGAAATCCCTCTAAGCAAACTCTCCAACCCATGGAAAAGAATGATATCTCTGATACACTCTAATCTTTACTGTTTATGACTCACTTCTTGGATCAAAAACCTCACTAAGGCTGTCACCTCAGTGTGTGCCCCATTTGAGGTATCAGATTCTTTCCAAATCTAAGTCTCTTTGGCTCTGATGTAGGTTTACAGGCTTCTGCCTCTATTTATATATTTATATATATATTTATATTTCTATACCATCCAACTACAAATATGATCCTCAGCCACCTCCAGCTACCTGCTCTCTGGTGTCATTGTTTCCCCTTCTTCTGCCACCTTGTGCCTGAGTTTCCACAGGGAGAAAATCTAGATGTAAGTCAAGGAAGACATTTCAGTTTTAGAGAAGGAAGTGTGAAAAGTCTGTGAGCCAGACAAATACCTTTGGTTTTATCTGACCAAATGTTTATCTCTGCATCTGAGTGTCCTTTTATAGTCAACAGAATTTAAGGCATGAGTCACCTTATCCTAAAATTCACGTCCTGCTCATTAGTTTGCTACCAGTGGCAGAATAAATGTTATAAAGCATCAAAAGAGCAAGGTTTTGTGGAATGTAAGCAATACCCATGTCTGCTGTAATCTTAGTTGTGTAAAGAGATAGCTTTAATTCTCTGGTGGTTTAGGAGAGGACTGTAGTTAATGTTGCCTTACCAGCACATGCCAAGTTTCTAGGAGCTCCCCAGCTATGGCAGATGCTGTGGTCCTGTGAATCAGTGTGGTTCAAATCACTCCTTCTTTACCAGAAAAGAGGATTTTCTTTGTTGTTGTGGAAATGGGGAAGATGGGCTGTAAAAGGGAATAAAAGATACTAAATTCACATGACTAATAGAGTTAGATACATTTGAGGAGTGTGAGCTATACATTTTCAAGTAAAGGGGCCCTCTCCTCACCAGGATTTCCTCTGCCAGAGGGAAGAAAGTTTAGGATTGCTTTTGCATTTTAAAATGAAAGAGCTGAGCATAGGAGCTGTTTTATAATCTCTTGCTGAGATCAAAGGAGAGGGAGGTAAATGTGTATGTACTCCTTTCTGTGGTGCTACACCAGCTATTTAGTAGAACTAATGGAGCCTCCAGTGTAGAAAGGCAGAGATTAGCCTCTTCATCTCTGCTGACTCTAAAGACTCCAGAAGGATTAATATTATTAAGAGTGAATTTCAGCTAGAAAGTAGGGAAGAAATTCTCTCTCCCCTCTTTATCTTTTCATCTTTGTTTCCAGAAATAACTCTGAACCATGGTTTTCAACCTCCCACCCATTCCAATTTTTTTTTCATCTTATTTCTCGGTAAAAACAGATTTGGCAATATCTAACATCCCTGAGAAGCTTTGGCTTTGTGGAAATTTTTTGGCCAGTTTGCATGAGAACCATGAAGACTTAATGGAATTGAATAGTCATTGTATGTTTATGGGATCAGGTCATTTACTGGTTTGAAGCACTGTTCTACTGACCTCAGCTGGTTTGGCTCTGGATACTCCTGGGCTTCAATGAGACCACACAGACTCACTCCAGCTGAGGATCTGACCTGTGAAATTAAGGAATCTTATCCAAAGCAAACTGAACTTCTGTCCTGAATTGGTCTTGAAGGGAAAATAATTGCTAATTCAATGACTCCCACTGTTTTTACTGCAGCTGCTAGTCATTCTGTGCTGCAGAAAATCTTTCCTTTTAACTGGAGAAGCAAGAGTTTCCTCAGCAGCTTCAATACAGAGAAGATCAGAGGTGCAGAAGTGTATACACAGTCCTCCAAATGTTATGTATTAGAGGGCAAGCTCTAGGGTCAGTCTGTGAAGCAAAAGTGACATACATAGGAGAAATCTTACCAGCTAGACTATGCCTTAGTGTCCTATTAGTTTTCCCTGTAAATGGTGGGGAAATAAAATAAACGAAGTAAAATTCTGCTTCGGGTGGGACTTAGGTTAGTTTTTCATGTTAATTTTGTGTACAAAGAGCCTAAAAGAGCTTACTGGGACCTGTTTTCAGTCTATCAAAACAGTAACCCTGGTATGTGTAGTGTTGCATGGAGTCCTTGGGGTTGCAGACTGTGGAGCTGAAGAAAGTTAGCAACCTGCTGAGGAGGTTACAGTTCTGCTGTCCCTCTTGGCAGCCACTGAAGGGAGATGAGCAGAAAAGAAATGTGATAAAAAGTAGCTGGCACTTGGCTGTGAAGCTCCTCAGTTCAGTTGCTCTGCCAACTGCAAATCAATGCACTAAATCACTCCCATTCCCAGGCAAGTCCTGCCACCACGGCAGCTGCTAACAAGGGAGTAAAGAAAATTGTTACTGGATATTTAGTAGACTTTTCAAGTGCTTGTGTAAAATAACATATTTAATTTAATGCAAAGTTATAAATGTAATTGGAGTTTATAGCAGGGAAGAGAAGAATGAGATTCCTTTTCCATCTGCACAGAGATCTGCTTTATGTTCCCAAACCATGCTTCCCAAACTCCATCTGTGGTGTTATAGAGCAGTTTTTCTACTGGAATTTGCCATTTCACCTCTTTATTAAGGGGTAGTCTTTGAGATAATAATATGTGCAGTATCACCTGGTTTTTAACACATTCAAGACAGAGTATGTGCTTACTTTAGGTTGAAATGAATATACTCTAATGTCATGTATTGACTATGTTTGCACTGAGTTCATTAAACTAAAGAAAGTCTACAGTGGCTGCTCCAGATGTGGATTTGTAAAAGAATGTGTAGATTAAATCAGATAATCCCATTTAAGACAATTGCACCCAACAGATTTATTCAATTATGTGGTATCATATACTGGTTTTATTTTTTCTGTTCATTTCCAAATAATTCCTAAAAAACAATCTATCTCACCCCCAGCTGTGACTGTTCTCTGAACAGTCTCTGGAAGTTTGCAGTAATTGCTGATGAGAATGTAGCAGCTTTCCTAGAAAGCCCCATTTCCATAGAAGTCTCAGAACAGACTCACATCCCTGAACTCCCAGCTCAAATCACTGTTGCTTTGTCATCATTTAAATCATCAGTTGTAGCTGTGCAGTGAAATGCTTGATATAAAATACCCCCAGGCAAGTGGTAGACTGCCTTCTCTTTAATTACATCAATCCTCAATCACCCCAAAGCAATGCCATCCTTGGAAGTACTAACTCTGACAGGTAGTACTTCTGGGAATGCCATAAAAATGCCAGCAAAGCAGCAGTGGCAGAGAAAATAAGCTGCCTCATCTTTGGAGAATTATTGGGCTGTACTAACATTCAAGGGTACAATGTCAGCACAATGTAGAAGGAGTTAGATGCATTGCCCCCATTACTATTGTTGATGGAAGTCAGGTGCCAGATTTCCTTTGCATCACTCTGAAAACTTAGCCTCCTTCCTAAAGCTTTAGCTAACTTTTCCTTTGTCATCGTTCTTAATTGAGGGGTAGATTCAGAGCTATTTGTGCTGTGATTGAATAAAGACTGGAAAGGTAAAAAGATACTAACAAAGTGGGAATAATGAACCTGAAGCTTTCAGGCTCTGTGCAAGACTGTGATGGAAAGCTTAATAAATATTAAAAGCTCATTCCTTAACAGGTGAAATTGGAGTACTTGCTTTTTAGTAAATGGGACTGTAATACCAGCAACAACTGGGACAGCCCCAGGGCAGCCTCTCACTTCCTTTAGCTGTCTCAGCTCCCATGGGGGCAAATGGGAATTTAAGTCTCTAAATACTTAAATAACTGGCTCAATTAGCAGACCTGACTTCTGTCAGTAGCATCTTGCCTGAGAAAGATGTGTAAATCTCAGACATCTTGTATCACATGGAGTTGTTTCCTCTTGATAAGCACATGTAAAAGCATTCTAAATTATAACAGTAGTGCCTTTTACTTTTTACCTACGGAGAGATTGGTTAAGACTGTCATGTTATAAAGGATAAATCAGGGTAGGATTCAGGTTAAATATGCACTGTTATAGAAGTACAAGAGAGAGGTCACACTTGGCTGGCTTACAGTAGTTGAACAGAGAGCAGATTAGACAATGCCTTTCACCACTAATTCCTGACTGGACCTTTCTGATGCAGACCATTTATTGCCTAATGTTTAAGCAGGTATTGAGTTTGGGAAGGAGAGGGCTACAGTTCAAAGAGTAGTGCTGTCAGGCTCACTGGCACTGTCTGTCCTTGGCTGGGACCATTTCACATTGGTCCCTTCATCATCTATGGAGGGCAAATGAACATCTGTATCTGTACCTCCATTTGTAGGCATTTCTGCAGGCTGGAGAATATCTTACAAGAAGGCAATTTGAGGTAAAGCACATGATTTATGCCCATTTTAGGAAATCCACACATTGTACAGTGTAAAAGAAATACTTAGCTGTACACTGTGCCTGTACAAACATCTTTTAATTCATGTAATAATGAATAATAATAATAATGTAATAATTCTATAATGTTTGCAAGTCATTCAGTGAGCATGAACTCTAAGTGTGAAGGAGTCCTGATCCTTCCTTCAGTAACAACCAGACCAGTTTGCTCCCCAAGCCTACATGAAGATCAAGGTCTGAAGCATTATCAATAAACTCTATCAACAGCAGAGCCTTTGTGCTGGGGCTGCATCACTCAGGCAAGTGGGACATTGTTCTCTACACCCTGTAATCCAGGGGCAGGCAGTGACAACACCCACCAGAATACAGGTCAAGGCTTCCTGACAGATTTTGTTAGAAATCATGTCTTCTAACTTTGGATATCTACAAATTAGTTTTTTACTCCAAATCAAGAGTCCAGGCCTCCAATATAATCAATAGGGAGGGATTTTATGTACTTTCTTTAAGGGATTTATTATACTTATCTCAGCAGGCATTTATCTATACATGTCCAAATCGATGCCTCCTCTCAGAAGATAAAGTGACATGAGTTTCTCTTTGCATGAGTTGCCTCTTACAGTAGATGCTGGCTGAACTTGGAGACTCAGACAACTGAAGTTTGGCTTTTTTATAGCTCAGCCCTACCTCAGACTTTATGTACCCAGGTGGACTGTTGGTCAAAGAACAGTCAAAACAGACAAAACATTTCAGTATTAGTTAGTGGGTTTTAACTTAATGATGGACAAGCCTTTATTAAGCCAAATCAAGCATTTCCATGTAGTTTTCTGTCTCAGTTTGGCTGGGTCTCTTTAAGTAGTGCAGACTTGTATGTAGACACAGCCTAAAGAGAAATCAGCCTGTTCACCTTAACACTGGCCAGAAAAGCCCTTCAGTTTGACTTAAATGTGTAGACAGATGCTCTTCCATAATACTATTTGATATGCAGCTGGCATACAACCAAACAGTCATAGGAGGTGTTAATCACACAGATTTATTATATGCTTAATAAATCCACTGGCTATTTTTATGGTCTCCATCTCAAGACTTCAGTGCATCAGAGCTGATCTCTGATGGCTTTTATGCAATTATTCTCTCTTGGGCTTCTCCTGTTTGCTAATGTGATGACATCCCAGAAAAGGGTGAGGAGGGGGGGGAAACCTGCCAGTTTATAGAATGGAAAATAAAAATGAATGTTCAAATATCATAAGATGCTTGCAAAGATTTGATTTTTAAACTGCCATCTCCATGCCACAGCTATATCACTTAGAAAGTACATAACATAGAACTCTTCACAGGCAGACAGTTGATAGCAACTGAAGAGTTTTTATCTCCATGTGTCCTCAAGCAAGGCATCAGGAGATTAGAACACTCTTGCAAGAAAATTAAGTAGTTTTAGATCTAATTTTACTAGGCTGAACAAGATTTCAGATTGATTTCTGTGGAATCTAATAGAGAACAACACACATACACCTTGCCTTTCTCATAAAAAAATCTATCAACTACCTTGTGTTTTTATTTACTTTGCTCTTTACTTGAAGTAATAAGAAACTAATATTTCACAACACAACATGTTTCATTCTGTAAATGGTATTTTGTGGTAACGGAGCGAGCTTGGACTAGGCTATTAGGGAGTGCTGAGGAGCCCCTGAGATTTAGCTACTCAACCCCCCATTTACACTCATATAGTGAAACAGTAGCTTAGATCTTCTGTCTTCATTCTGGAAAAGGAGAAGATAGCTGTGAGACACACCACTGTGGAAAGAGAGTGTTGCAGATGCTGTGTGGATTGGCTGAGTCTCCTGATGTGTTGAATTAAATGTATCCCAGAGGATACATCCTGTATCTCAAACCACATTGGATGGATCCATCCAAATGACATGCCTGACTTTATTGCTGACCCTTTCTGCTTCCCAAGTGCTAAACTGGAAGTTACTTTGACCCCACAGCAGATGAGTGTGAGCCTGTGCAGCCCCTGGTGGAATTTGGGGCTGCAGAGCAGCCAGAGCAGAGCATGAACCCGATGCTGCCTGTTAGGGGTTGGATCATCACTGGCAAAGGATTCCACGTAGCTTTCCCAAAAGCTTCCCAAGGGTAGTAGTTCTGGGTCAGTAAACAGTCAGAAAAGGATGCACAGAGGTATAAGGGTTAGTCCAGCTGCCAGCCCCCTGAGATGACTGATGTTTCACACTCAGTGTCCTCTGCAGTATCAAAGCACCATAAACTGTTATTGCTAGATAATATAAAGGCATTTCAGAGCTCTTGTATCCACAAGAATCCCATTGTGCTGAGCACTGAACAACAACACAGCAGAAAGATGTTCTCTACCCCAAGAGCTAGATAAATAAATGATAAAGGCAACGAGTAGATCTGTTTACAGCAGACCTCTGGCACTTGGCAGGATCCACTTCCAGGTGAGGCAGAGGGGCAGGTACTTCCATGGATGGGCACTGCATCACAGAGAGTGCCTTGTTGCCTTGTTTCAGAGGAAAACTTCATGGCTCTGGGTTTACACCTCAGACTTTTAGCTCAAAGCACGTTGCAACTGAAAGTTTTTGCCTAAAGCACTGAGGATCCAAGTGTTTCTTGATTTTTGTCTTCCCTTTGGTTATCAGACAAGAAAAAATGTGTTCTGATATTTTACATCTTCATTCCAGGTCCCTGCTGAAGCAAAGAACAAAACTAGAAATACTGAATACTTTTTTTTTTTCAGTTCTGAAAGCCTGAGTTCCTTAACCTGAATATTCCCTTGTCTCCCTTCTTCTAAGAAAATGTTCCAGGCAAAAATCTCACTCAACCTGAAGATTTTTCTCTCAGCATATTCCTCTGCTACCTGCAAGAAAAGATTTCCTTGCTGCTCCCACATGGGCCAGGGTGGGATATCACTGCATATGCTTTAGTCTGAAAACCAATTATAAAAAAAGTATCTTTAGTAACTGTCCACCCCAGAGGCCACACTACCAGGGATGTCAAGAAGCATGCAGGCAGATGAAAACAGTCTTACATCTTTTAGTCCTTTCATATCCTTCAGTCCAAGGATTTTTTTTCCTCCTTGGACTTTTCAGTTAGATGTGTTGCTTCAATTGCATTGACCAATGGCTTGTGATGCCAGCAAAGCTTCACTTTCAGATATCCCACTGTAGAAGTAAGAGAATAAAATACAAACAAGAGAATAAAATACAAACTAAAGAATAAAATACAAACTAAAGGAGGAAAGGAAGACTAGGAGGAATGAGCTAATAGCCCCTCACAAATAGATGCAGGTTTGAATTTGTCCTGAAGATGTTTATTGTATCCATACTTTGGACCTAAACACAGCTGGAGGGGAAAAAGAGATGGTCCCCCCAGTGACACGGGTGCCATGGTGGTCCCCCACATGCACCCCTCACAGCTTCTTCAGTGTGGATATAAAAAAAGCGTGGCACAGAACCTTCCTACTTGTTGGTGGAGCCAAAAGCACTTTGGCAGTGCCACTGCTGCCCTGCACAGGCTCAAAGCCTGCTTCTCAAATTCAGTGGTAAAGGCTGAGTCTGACAGCAAGCAAGTAAATCCCTGTCTGGAAACTGGCTGCTTAAACTAAATGATGCAGCATGGTGGCTCTACAAGCTGTAATTTAGAAGGCTGTGAGCCCTGCTCAGTAAGTGCTGTGGTTTAAAGACATTGTTATTTTCTCCACAAATTTGTCATATTTTTCTTTTGTGTAAAGAATCCCCTCATCCTGTCAATCACTGTCAGCCCAAGCCTGCACTGACTAAGATATGAGAAAGAAGATAGAGAATCATCTCCTGATGTGCAGGATCTCTTC